>OX439131.1:41761192-41821192 GCA_949318235.1 Ecdyonurus torrentis | reverse complement strand
TTTTTTTTCAAGTTAAGTAACATTAACTTAATTTTAGTATAATTAAAACAAAAATTTTAAAAGGCTGTAAAAATATATTTTGGTTAATTAATTTTTACTACAAAATTTCAAAATAAATCACATTAATTCATAGTATGTAAATTATATATATATATATATATATATATATATATATATATATATATATATATATATATTAAACATAAAATTCTTTTTGGTTGCTTTTTTTTTTTTCCTTTTTAAAAAGTTAAAAAAAAAATGTTTCTGTTATGAATTTCAATTTATTTTTTCTCGTCAAACAAATCTTTTCTCTGTTCCGTTTAGTTTAAATAAACCCCAAAATAATTTATGTAAAATAGTATATACTTTTTTTCCTTATACTAAAAATGCCTTGATACATTTTCTTGCTTTAAAAGACGAATAAAATAACGTAAAGACTCTCCAATAAAAATTCTACAGCATTATATAAAAAAAATTATATTACTACATATTATTATTTATGTATTTTGTCCTACCACTTGTGTTACATTATAGTATAGAAAAAATACAAGAACACACTAATCAGTGTAATTTTAAGATAAATTTTATTTTACATAGAACGTATAGTATATTCAATGAAGTGACAGCAGTGTTAAATTTTTACTAAATCCCTCGGGCGCTCCGTTCTTACCTGAATGGAAAATAGCCACAAAACATTTGCAGTCAATTTCTATTGACTTTGACAAATTTACTATCCTTGATTTATACTAAATTAGTCACTAAATAAAATAAAATATTCCCTAATCAATGTTGAATTTACAATTTATTTATGTCCTGCGTGTATACATACATACATACACACACACATATATACATATATATATATATATATATATATATATATATATGTGTGTGTATATATATATATATATATATATATATATATATATATATATATATATATATATATATATATATATATATATATATATATATATATAAAGACAGCCGTGGGGGTTAGTTTTAATAACTACTTCACTAAAATTGTTTTCTATTTTTTACTTGCAAAATATTAATACTTTTGCTTTACGACGTTCAATTTATATTTATTATCTATCTATCATTCATAGAAATACGTATTTTACAAATAATAACAGACATTATTCAAAAGTACGATATTACTTTAATATTATTAGGTATTACTATTATTATTAATTATTATTGTTTGATTTCTTGGTTTCTGTAAAATTATATTACTTTTATAATTACTTTTTTTACTAATACTTAATAAATTACTACACTTCTACTTCTACTTACTACATTAATTATTTCTTTTCTTTTTTTACTTTTATTATTGTTTAATGCACCAACTCACCTAAATAGTTTTTTTTTTTTTAAATATCCTTGGATTACTGTATTTTGTTTCAGTTATATCAACGGAGTACAAAGTAATTTTCAATATCTAATCTTTCCCAATTGTAAATTTGCATGTTAATATTTTTCATTGTTTTTATTTTACGTGCGTTTGTTACTTCCAACATATTATTCCAGTTAAAAACATTAAATTAGTTATATTTACAAAAAGAAAAAATAACGACACATTATTATTTTACATATATGTTTGTTAAATATGTTCCAAATAGTTGTTTCATATAATGTTAACTTTTAGAAGCATAAAGAAGATAAGAAATTCTTATATTATAAATGTTAATTATTATTTCTAGTTTTTAATATTATTGTTAAGTTTATTTTAATGTAAAGATAACAGAAATATAAATTATAACAAGTACACTTTTGAACTTTTACATATTTACATTATGTTTTAATAACATTTAAAGTTTATTCGTTGAATTAAATATATATATATATATATATATATATATATATATATATATATATATATATATATATATATATATATATATATATATATATACATATACATATAAAGTAATATTTTAAGTCTTTTATGAGGTCAGTCTTCTGTGTTTAATTATCTTTAAAGTTTAACAGAAGTCCAGTTTTAGTTGTACAATAAGGAAAAGAGAGGTAAGAAATGGTTGGTCGTACAAACTGATGGTATACGTTTTAGATGAAAATGGTACCGGCAAATGAGTACAGTAATGTTATAGTACTTTAGCAAAGGATAGGGTGCGGCCAAAACATTTTGTCTGCCTTTTCCATAGAGATAAGAAGCTAGTAGAGTAAAACAAAGTTTTCGGCAATAAGAGAAAGAGAAGGAGAGAGAGAGAGAGAAAGAGAGAGAGAGAGAAGGAGAGAGAGAGAGAGAGAGAGAGAGAGAGAGAGAGAGAGAGAGGGAGAGAGAGAGAGGACAACTGCAAACTCCTAAGGGAACCATGTAACCACCGTGAAAATGTCCCTATGAACATTTTCACCCAAATGCTTTGTACATGCTAATCTATTGTTCTAACATACATACAACTCTCGCTATAAATGATTTATTATTTAGATGTCATTAATTATAATTATAAATTGTTATAATTTAGTTTGAGTAAGCTGAAATGTGATGATAAAAATCTTTTAAATTCAGGTATGACATAATGGATAAATACTTTTGTATATATATATATATATATATATATATATATATATATATATATATATATATATATATATATATATATATATATATATATATATATATATATATATATATAAATTTAATTAAATATTAATGATTTACAAGTTTTAAATTTCTTTTATAATATAACTTAATATAAAATGGTTGATTATTTTAAAACAATACAAAAGTTTTAATTATAAGTAAAGCCCTTAAAGCATAAAATTATTTTTCATTTTAATTTATATATATTTTTTTTTATAAATAATCACAGTAAACTGACGTCCGTATAGACACCTACAATAAGTAAAAAATCCATTCAAAATGGTTACAAACATGACTTAATGGTATTATATCTACACTCAGTTTTTATATGCCTAAAGGGGAGAAAATCTACATAAAAAAATATTTTCTATACTACATAATAAAAAAAAAATCAATTCTCTGTTTGTTTCAATGTTTACTTTTGTTATACATCTCTTGTTATGTTAAATAACAATGTATGTATTGTACAATAAATACATGTAATAAAAATATAGCCATAATAAAAATACTTTAAAAAAATAAATAAAAATATTATATTCATATAAAAAAAAAATTGGTATACAATATTGATGCTAATAGCATTTTTTTTTTAAGTTTATTTAAGATTTAAAGAGTTTTTTTATTAATTGAGGTTTGCATATTTAAATAAAATCAATTGTAAATTTTATTACTCTATATTCTATTTATTTGATAAAAATAGAAATTTAGCCATAAACACAAAGAAATCCAGATCTGGAAGCACCTAGCTTGGTAGGCAACATGTTGGTCACAAATGCTAAGCAAATTGCATAACTTGCCCCTTAAACCTGTTTTGTTATTTTACGTTACCGCCAAGATCCACACATAAGATGTTAGACGCTCCGGGAAAAGTTTTGGCCAAGGTCGCACAGCTTAAAGTAATTCACCAAAGACGTCACATCACCACTTTCAACTTTGTTCACCTAATCAGTGACGTAAACTTGTGAACGGCATTGTATTGGCTTAGAACCAAGTACAATCCATCGCAAAATGCAATCGAATGCGTGAATTTTGTGCTGCGCTCAACCTCTTTATTAGATGGACCTTGCGTTACCGTATGGTCACTCATTGGAATGAATGGAATGATACATATAGACATAGGCAGAGGGATAAGTCAAACATAGCTTTTCACCCACATACCGTTTGTCATTCACTTATTAAGTAATGGATGAAAGGATGTTCAGGAGAGGGATATAAGTGGGGGAACTATAAGGATAAGGATGTTAGAGGCTGTGGGACTAATTTCTTCCTGCTTTCATTTTTCATGTGTAATCTTGTAACTGAGAATATAGCTTATGTATGATTTATGATATAATATAATTTATTATAATCTATATTACTTTTTTCAATTACGGTACTCCTATGGTAATTATTTACATATATTTATTTGTTGTACATTCTTATTATAAAATGTTAACGACTCTGCATATTATGCTGTCTTCAATGTATTGGTTCAGAGATAAAGGGCTTGTTGCCCTGACTGCACCTTTTGTCTATCTTATTTAGCAATAAAGATATTATTTATTTATTTATTTTTATTTATGTACTTTAATAATTTTGTGAATCAACCCGTGTCTGAATCTGAAAATAATTGACAATTTTTTGTTTGTTTGATATTTGTTGATATCTCTTAATGTGAAAATCAATGATAATAACAAGTTATGAAAGAAAAAAAAAAACTTTGTCACTTCTGTTTGAAACTGTAAATGATATCTTGTTGAAACGCATGTGTATGTAATATAGGTAACAAATAAAAAAAAAATATATAAAAAAAGGCAACAATATTCAGTTTTGGAATATATTATTTAACGTGAGTTGGTTGCAGGCAGGCAAGAGCTGTCAGAGCTGATATTCACAAAACATGACGGGCTTTATACAAGTTTGACGGCTTGAGAAATGGATCGCTCGCTTCTCTGTATACGACGTCCATCATGAAATATGCTACTCTCCTTTTTTTACGTATTTTGTTCTTTTGATTTTTTTTTTTCGTTTTTTCGTTTTTGACTCGATGTCTGATGAATACATTTACTATGATCGAAAGTTCCATTAAAAATTGATTGATTTTTGTTTTCCAATATTGATAAGAACAACACAATATTACATTCCAATACGGAGAGTAAAATAGTAGCTGTCAAAATTATTGTCTAATCAATACAATCAATTGACATGCTTCGTCTTTAGAAGCAAACTTGAAAATAGGATTTTTTTTTATGGTTTTAGAACTTTTTTTTTGTTAGTAATAATTGATTACTTTTATCTTTTCAAAAAGGATTACTTTAATGGTTGAGAAAATTGCTAGCTTAAGTTTATAGAGCTATTTGACGTAAAGTGCATTTTTCTCTACATTTTATACCAAAAAATCATCGTTTAAATCATATTTTACAATGTATTTTAACTTTATAAAATAAAATATTTTACGGAATATACTGTTAGGCTTTTAATGGTAGAATTTTTTATTTATTTATTTCAGTTTGTAGAAAGAAAAGTAAATATAGTTTCATTAAATTCTTATCTGTAAAAAGTTAGTGTACCATTTATCTAATGACGATATCAAGAAATACTAATAATTATGTACTACAACAACATTATTTTATTTGTAAGAAATTTTAAAACATATAAGCTCGTTCTGTAAAGTAAAGTGAATCTCAATAACAGTGATTGGCTGACCAACAAAATAAGACACGTTCATTGGTTGATTTTTTTTTTTTTTTTTTTTTTTTTTGAGCCGATAAAAATGAGTCGCATGTTTCGTATGGAAATTTTTTTTTTTTTGAGTTTCTTTCATTTTTATCAAGTTCAAAGTTCTAAGAGAAGAAATAACAATGATCGACCATACGTATAAACGTAGTAAACAGGTAACGACGTCATATACAGTTGTTTTTAACAAAAGAACATTTTCGAAGCTGGCTCTAGAGTTGTGTGTTGTTTATAGAACGAGCTATAATATTTGTAGAAATATTTATCTTTAATTTTTAAAATTAAATAAATTTACAGTAGTGTTGAGAGACTAATAATAGAAGGAAGTATTAAACTATACGTAAGAGAGAAATATAGTGACACATATAAAGACGAAGGAAAGACTTGAGAAAGAGGCCGAGCTGCTAAGTCAGTTTGAAAAGGTGTTGACGTTATTATAGTGTATGAATAGAAAATGACCTTCTCTCTTAGTCACACGTAATAAACAAAACAAAAAATAAGAGCAAGTTTGTCTCCTGTTTGGCGCGGCGCATTGTTGTGCATTGTACGTACGTACGTATGTACATAACAATAGACTAAGGTAAAACAAAACACTACAAAAACATACACCACTCTCTATTTTATATCTATTATCATGACATTAACAACAAATAATTTATATAAAATATTATACCTGCATATATTTTAAAAATAAAAATTATGAAGTACACATTATTATCACTAACTGTGTTAAAGTATAGATATAATAAATTTACTTTTAGAACATTTTGTGAATGAGATTTATAATCAGAGCCATTGAAAATGAAGTAAAATATTAATGTATAATTATAACTTTATTAACTTGCTTTATTTATTATAATTATTATTTTGATTATTATATAGTAATCACAGGTCATTATATACTGTAGCCCTAATTAAAAATAGCAATGGAAATTTTAATAGACATGTTTTATTTTGAAATTCTAGGTATGATGGAAATAATAATATATTAGAATTTCCTATTTTATTAATAATATAATATATTTTTTTAATTTGAAGTTCACAGAGTCGTAACGTGAATACTTTGTTGTTGAATGTAAAGATATAGGAATAAAAAAATGGAAATGAATAAGGTTGTTCATATTGCGTTCCATTCTTAGTTGTAACAAGTTGACAATCTGTAAACTTTTATAACATTTTGTTAGAATCGTTATAACACCCTGATTTGATTATACAGTATAGAGAGCTAACTGTTTTGGAAACTGAGAATAATCTATTGCGTTTTGAACACAAGATATTATCTTATAATCGAATAACTTTTTTATTATGACCAATGTACCAAAGTGACAACAAAAACTTTCATGACAATAGAATGAATTGCATAGTATACATTCTCTCCTCTCTTTTACTTGAGTACTCCGTCCATCTCATATCTGTCATTGCAATATTAACTGTGTGTGTTTTAAGTACAATGTTTCCTATGATAATTTCACTTTTAATATTTCCATTCTTGGGTTCGATACCCAAAATGTCTATAACGATACTATATTCTAGACTCATACTCTAACGATATCGTTATTTTTAAAAACATTGCCAACGATGACGATACTTTTTAGATAACGATAACTATAATAATACTGCATCGTTTTTTATGCGCCTAGTTACCTTAGTAATATTTTTACATTAATGAAAAGTGTAAATTCCAGAGTGACTAGAAAGCATGACTTTTATTTGCAAGCACCCTTTGTGGGTAGAGATGCTCCAAGTAATTCATTAGGAGTAATCTGTTATAAACTTTGGAATGAGCTCCGCTCTGATTTGTGTTGTAATCAGTCTAAAAATATATTTAAAAACAATGTTGAGAAAAAATTGCTAGCTCGATATTTAACGCCTAGGTTTTAATGTGTCTGAATCGTATTGAAATGATATTAAAATAATGTTGTGGTGAAATAAAATTCCGTTATATTTACACTGTGTTAATTTTGTTGAAATAAAATTGTGATTGAGCTGGCTCATAAGTCACTAGGATGTGTATACGTCCACCTAATAGTTGAAAATTGTTTGATTATTGTATAATAAATTATGTTTTTATGTATAATTATATTGGCATTTGTTTTAGCCAAGGTTCATGTAATAGGGTTGAAAAAGCCCTTTATGCGCCTTAAATAAAGATCTATTATTATTATTATTATTATTATTTATTGAAATAAAATATTTAAAATCTTGCTTCATAACTACAATGATTATCCACCTCATTTAGAGTTTTTATTTTTTTTAATTATTGTATTATTTTGTATTTTTTGTTGTACTTTTATTAATTTTGTGTGGTTTTCTTTTTCTTAGTTTTTAAGCAAAAAGTATCGTTATCGATGCGACGAAAAGATTGTCAATTTTTGTTAATCTATTACGATAAATTTTATAAATCTGTAAATCTATAACGTATCGATAACCAAATATCGGTATCGTTATGTAAAATTGTTATCGTAATTACGATATTCGAACCTAAGACTGAATTATTTTTCCATAAGCATAATGTAACGTTTCGGTACGATCTATACTCGACTCAAATAACCTCAGTCGATTTAAATCGGGCTAAGTCGATTTAAGTCGATTTAGTATCGCCCATTGTCTCATTTGAGGAGAAGGGGGGCACTGGGCGATACTGTAAAAGGTCGAACGGCAGGTAAGTCATGTTTTTTTGTGTCGAGTTTAGTAATGTTCAAATACGACGCTCTGATCCTTTCATAACTCTTATTACTAACATAGCTAACATTTTACACGTTTATAATTTCAAATTGTCTCCATTTCTCATTATACTTGTAAAAAACTGTCATAGAATTTTGTAATATTTATGTTATAATATATTGTTATATCACTGAGTTACAAGGAGCGTAATGTTAACGTTCAATTTTAGCTTCTTTGTTATTATTGAAATTTTCATCTTTTTCAAGTATTAATTTAAACAGAATCTTTAAGTAATGAAAAGAATCCATAAAAAAACATCTTTTATCAAGTTTTTTTTTATTATTAATATAAAATTACGTGTATAACATAATATTAAAAGAAAAGTGAGTGGATATAATTTTATTTAAATTTTTATGTTTAAATATGTATATAAAAATATTAATTAAAATGAAAAAGAGCTACTTTTTCTCTTTTTTTTTTTTAAACTTATTTTTTACATTTGTGTTAAAAAGAGTTTCCACTAGATGAAATCTTTAGAGATAAAGGTTTTTATTTAACAACATTTTATCTTATATCCTTTTTTTTTTTTTTTTTTTTTTTTAATTTTTTTTTTTTTAGCAAGCATCTCTTTTGAAAAGAAAATAGAATATGATTAGCCTGTGTAGCTTCTGGGTATTCAACACAAAATATATTTATTGCATTTTTTTTTTTGTCTTACTTGTTAGTAATAAAACAATTTCCTATGTAATAAAACCATAATTTCAATGAAACGTCTTTTTTTTTAATGGGTACGTATATTGTGGTTCCATTATAAAACGTAGAGTTTGTCTTAAATTCAAATCAAATGAGTTCTTTAATCAGTAACACAGCAAGTCTACATACACTGAATATAATAATAGAGTCAAAACATTACAAGAAGACAAATAAAAATAGTTTTTCAACAAAATATTTATAAGTAAGCATAAAGATAAAGGATTAAAAAAAAATAACATTTTTGGTTGTTGATTTTTATTTTAATCTTACTTTTAGCTAAGATTAAAAAAATGTCATTTATTATTGATATGATGAAGAGAGATTAGTTTACAAAAATTTTCTGTAATATATTTTTAAAATTTTTATTTCCGGAAATAAAAATAATAAATTGAATATGTCGTTCAATAAAAAAAAATCTGGCTTCATTACTTTGAGAATATTTTGATTTATTTCATCAATTAAACCAATTGCTTTAAGCTATGTTTTTATTTTATGTACTTTAGTAAAAATCACTTCGTACAAGCAATTACGCTGTTGGGTTTTTAATCGAAAAAAAAAAGTTACTTATTATTTATTATGTTTTGAATTATACAACATTTTTCTGTAAAAAAAACAAACAAACAAGAAAAAACAAGAAAAAAGCTGCGAATGTTTATTTCCTTGTAAAAAAGAAAATGTTAGGATATTTATTTTTGTTTACTTTGTATCAAATCAATAATTTCATTAGTTTTGATAATTTTAAAATGTTATATAATTGTATTAATATAAGAAATACAATATTTCTTTTTTTACTATATCACAAAAATTCATGAATTTTGTAATGACTTATAAAGAAAAAAAAATAACAAAAGCTATTTAGTAACTCATTTGATTATTTATATGTAAATTTAAAAAACAAACAAACAAACATAGAAGCCATTGGCAAATAACATGTTTATTGTCACAGTATATTATACAGTAGTCCATCTCCTATAGCGGGAATGTCAGATCGAATGCGCGCCATAATTCCGACTGGGTGAAGGTGACAGAACTAGAAGCCGTAATTTGAAGTAATGTTACATGTAGTTCTGTCACCTTCACCCAGTCGGAATTATGGCGCGCATTCGATCTGACATTCCCGCTATAGGAGATGGACTACTGTACCATCTACTGTGGTTTATTGTGTAATTAAGTTACGAACTAGTTTTTTGGAAAAAGAAAACATATTTATAAATGCAAAAGTTAAACTTGAAAATTTATATATACGTATATACAGACTTGGCCATGAACGACTTGTTTGAGTTCATTTTTTATGAGTTGAGCGTGAGCACGATCATTTTACATGAGTTGAGCGAACTCGCTCTTTTTTTACTCACTCGCTCACTTTTTTCTCCTTTTTACCTTTTTACTTTGAAAGTTATACTTATTTCTACTATTTTAAATATATATATATATATATATATATATATATATATATATATATATATATATATATATATATATATATATATATATATATATATATATATATATATATATATATATATATATATATATATACGTCGTCTCATCGAACTCATCCCCACCACTCTTATTTTTTCTAACCAATTCCGATTCTAACCATTTCCAATTCTAATCAATTTGTGTGACCCATATATATATACATACACACACACACAATATAATAATATCTTTATTGCAGAACAAAATACGCAAAAGGTGCAGTCAGGGCAACAAGCCCTATCTCTAAACCAATATTTTTAAGACAGCATAAAGTGCGGAGTGGTTAACAACTTATAAGATGAATAAACATAAAAAAGTTATTGTAGTTAAATTTATGATTATCATAGGAGTACCATACTTAAAAAGCAATGAAGATTATACTTACTTAATAAATTACATAAATACGAATATAATTAGACCAATGTATTCAATTTATAATTTATACATAATAAAAAGCCCATTCTTGATGTATAAAAAATAGAAACAATTATAGATGAAAAAAAAAAAAAGAAAAAAAAAAAAGAAAAAAAAGAAAAAGAATTTGCATTGAAATGAATTGAAAATGAAAACTAAAATGAATATATATCAAATAGCTTGAACATTATTCATACAAAACATTGAAGTCCTTATAAAAACAATATTTAAAATAGTCATCTTCTCCTATCTCTGTTTAATTAAAATTCAAAACAATACTTTATGAAAGAAATAATAAAAATACAATATTCATTATTCATAAATATTGATACTATAATAGAAAAGAAATCTTCGTAAAAGAGATTAGCATATAACTATTTTAGTAGGATTAAATTTGAATAATAAAACTTTTATTATTATATTCTAGAATTAATATAAATCATCCTATAAGTATTTGATTGGATGAAAATGATGGCATGCATCTCACGTCAAGCGTGAAATGAGAGGACCAAAGTTTGTCTACGTTTTATCTTTAGGGAGGTTCATTAACATGCTGACAATTGGAGGATGAATGTTACGCCAGATTTAATTAACCTTCCTTCCAGCTTGATCAGCGAATATCCTTTCTCTCCCCCATTTCTGACTTATTCTCTCTTTCCTCTCTCTCTCTCTCTCTCTCTCTCTCTCTCTCTTCAATATAATACATTGTCTTCAGTTCTGCCTCCAGTATAAATATAACTTACAATATCTCAAAGACTTTATATAATATAATAAAATTTATAAAATATAAAATCTACATTCACTAGAGCATAAAATATTACAAAAAAGTGAGAAATTCTCTAAAGGATATTTTTTTTTGTATTGTTTTGAGCTTTTTTTAATAACTTATATAATTTTTACACTTTAATGAATTAAAAAAAAAGTAGTCAGTTTTTTTTAATACAACAACGTCAGAGATGTTTTGTATATTAATTATTAAGGCTTATAGACTTCTATACTAACGAAAGTTAACAGTTTCATCTTCATAATACAAAATCAAAGGGTTTTTAATAATTTGAACTACAAGGTAATTTTATTTTACACACACACACACACACACACACACACACACACACACACACACACACACACACACACACACACACACATATATATATATATATATATATATATATATTCATAATGTATAAGAATTACTAATATTATTATATGTCATATTATGTATTACTAGCTGCATAATAAGTAAGCTGTTTATCAAATAAAGTTAGTTTAAGTAATGAGTTTGCCTTGCAATGACGCAAGTTGGTTTATCTTACAAACAAACTTCTTGTCTTATTAAACTTGTTTGTTTGATGTCTATTCATCAATAAAGTTTTTAGGTCAATATATTTTACGTACCAAAAATTATAAAGTCTGTGTGTACTTATGTTCTTCATATTAATAAGACTTCAGTTGAACTTCTTACCTGTAAAAGAAAAGAAAAAAAACACGATATTAAAAATTTTCTTTTATATTTTACATTATATAAGGAATATATTCTACGTATTTTTAATGAATATTAATTTTTATTTAGATTTTATTGGGTTTCTTTTGTGATAACATATCAGCCAATTTTTGATATAATGAACCTATTTACATGCTATTATGATACTATAAAAGTCTTAGCTAAATTGAGTTTTTCCTTTAAAGACATAGAACACTATAATTTTTTTTTTGTAAAATGGTAGGTAATATCCTAACATACATGAAAACCAACTTTGATTTTTTTTTTTTTATTGGGGCCACAAAAGATACAAAACCCACTGAAGTGGTTCTCTGATTTTTCATGTATGTAAGGATATTAATTTTTTTGTTCAACATGTTCTATGCCTTTAATATAATACAATACAAAATGAATGAAGAAAAGTTATACTTTATTAATGAAGATAAAAAAACTTTTTGTAATTAATAAATTAATTACCCCACAAGTAAAAAAAAAAATTGAGATTAAATTATAAAAATGTATTTGTATTTCTTGTACAATTAAGTTTCAATTACTATTATAATAATATCTTACTGTTATCTTAATTAAAACATAATCTTAATTATATTTGATTTACTTTTAATTTCATTGATATGTACTTTATGAAATAAGAAAGTATATACTTTCTGCTCTGCGTGTTTACATACAGTATTTGTAGCGCAATTATTGCTAAATTAAAAAAAAAAAAAAAAAATACAATGGAATAATTTGCACCTAAAAATATCACAACATTGAATTTAAAAAGTTAAAAAAAAAAAAAAAAAAAAAAAAAAAAAAACATGCACATGATACATTTTTTATTTTCCATAAACTTTCTATTAACAAATAAAATATAATGTTTATCTTCATTTTACACTTTCATTTAAAAAAAAATGTCCATCAAAGCTAAAGAGTTTATTCTCATATGTAAAAGTTAAGCATTTTATAGGTTAATACTAGTGGTATTAACATAAAGCATACAATACTTTACAATAATAGTTCAACTCAAAGCTTCAAACATTTATGCTACAATGCATCTGAGGTCCCAGAAAAAAAAAAAAAAAAAAAAAAAAAAACTAAAATAAAATAAAACTTTTACAAAAGACAGTATGAGCTTTAAAATGGGTATCCAGCTAAAGAAAGGAAAAAGTTTTATTTGCATGGATCAGAGCGAAAAAGGAATGTATCCCGTATTCGTGAATAGCATTCTAAATTTAAGCCAACTTTATTTTATGTAAAAACCACACAAAATCCGAGCTAACATCTAATGTCACCTTCTTTTTATTTTATATTTTTTCCTTTATATTTTATTGTATACAAGGAGATAAAATAAATAATATTTATCAATTTATATAGATATAATATTATTAATAAAATATCATAATATAATGATAGCTATTTATATTAATGAAATAGCTAATAATTATTTTAAACTATTATTATTATTATATTTTACTAATCCATGACGCTATAAATAATAGTAATGTTAAAAATGAGACAAATAGTATTTTATTTTCTTCTATTTGTTCACTTCAAAACAGTCCTTTTACCCACTCTAATGTCGTCTTAAAAACAGTTTTCTTTGCTCTTCACTTTTTTTGTTCTTTACTTTTTTTGTTTTAAGATGTTTTTCATCAAGAGGAGAGAGAGAGAGAGAGAGAGAGAGAGAGAGAGAGAGAGAGAGAGAGAGAGAGAGACAATTTTAAATTTAAAATTGTTTATTACCTTGAGCATGACAATAAAATATATTTGCAAAACGTCTGCATAACTTTTTTTTTTTTTTTTTTTTTTTTTTTTTTTTTTTTTTTTTTTTTTTAGATAGTATTGTTAAAAATTAAGTTTGATGTCATCCCAGAGGATAAGAAAAATTGTTTGAAATGTTTTCCATAATTCTTTGTTCTTGTCATTGACATTCTTTATTTTATTTTATTTTTAAGGGAAAGAAAGACAAATTATTAAAAGAATGTTTGATGTTTATGATATTAAAAAAAAAGTAAACTTTATTTTTTTTTTTTTATCAACATGTCAATCTAAAAATCATATGCATGGATGAATCTAACAAATAAATACGTTTACGGAAATGGTAAATTCCCATTGGAGTTATAAAAATAAAAGGAAGGAACATATTTATTCACTTTTCGTTTATTTTATATATATATATATATATATATATATATATATATATATATATATATATATATATATATATATATATATATATATATATATATATATATATATATATATAATATTTCACTAAATCCTGTTATAATGTATATGTAGCTCCCTGGAGCTAAATCAACTATCAATCATTCCAAACAAAAATACTCGCATCGTATAGCTCTTTTTTTTCCATCAAAATAAAAGAAATAAAAAGTGACCTTTTATAAAAAGAGAATCTTTATAAAAAGAAAAAGTTGAAAGTCTTTTGATGATGGAAAAAAAAAGAGAGGAAAAAGAAGAAGGGGGAGCAAAACTCTGCGTCTATCTTTTTTTTTTAGAAGAACGAGAATGAGGACAGTAATTAAAGAAGATAATGAATATAATGATCTATTATTGAATTTTCTTACATCTTGGACATCAATCACTTACTTTATATTATTACTAGTAATAATGTGATTTTAAATTAATAATAGATTAAGCTAATAATGCCTAATTTACTATATTCAGACACCATACACATTGCTATGGTTAATAGAAAATGAATCACAGTCAAATGTAAGGAATTGGTTTTTAATTCTGTAGATTTATTTCCAAAAATAGAAATGAATCAATAGGTAACTGTAAAAGAGTTTACCCTTAAATTACGCTAAGCAATCACAGGTACAGCAAGAAAAGTCAAGGGACCCTCATGAACAAAAATAAATACGTAATAATTATTCGAGCTCATTGTCAAAAATTTTGTTCCATACCGTATTTATTTTTGTAGCATTTATAGCATAAATTATTATGTATTACAACATTAGTATTTATGTTATTCTAATATAGCATTGTTTATGCTATAATGACATAAATGCAGCATAATTTTTTCTTTAAGTTCCTTTTTTTCTATACCTTAAACACCTTGAACAAAAAAGGTGTGTAATATCCTAACAAACCCTGAAAATTAACGTTGATTTGGCCGTAGTCATTGATTTCTAATTTATTTTACATTCACAAAATGACACTGTCGGTCACTGACGTCACATCTCGCACGGTTTACGCGCGCGTTTAACAAGCGAGCTGTGACGTCAGTGACCGCCAGCTCATTTTGTGAATAGAAAATAAAATAGAAATCAATGACTCCGGCCAAATCAACTATGGTTTGATTTAAATGAAACTTGAGTTGATATGAATATGGCATGAGTTATACCAACTCAAGTTTCAGTTATATCAAACCAAGAAGTGAAATGGTTCGTTTTTAAATAAATCTTGAGTTATTCCAATCCATAATTTCTCTCCGTGTATATATGAATACTAGATAAAATTTTACGTATTTTAAACAATCTTATATTATTATTTTAATTCATTTACCAGTAATATCCAAATAGATGATCTCAGTATAGTAATTTCTCTAGTGCTCACAGATTGAGCAATAGTTTAATAATGAATTCTGTACATATTGTGACAGCTGCAGACTAGGTCAATCTAAAATTTAGTTGCCTTAGGGTATTGAAATGCGAAGATCATAATCTGTATGCATCACTTGATATTGTTGCCTTAGGGTACAATTCAATCTATATAATATGCACTCTTGAATTTCTCATCGTGTGGCTTTGTATTCACGATCACTGCGGATATCACAATTTTTTTTACATCTATACGAGAGACTGTAAGTCCGTCATATTGGTGTTATATTATGACAAATTTTTTTAAAGAGAGATGTTCAAAAATGTCATATTATATTATGACTAAAATTGTTATGCAATTCTGTAAAAAGTAATCGTATTTTATGTATTTATTAAATTATATTCATACTGTTTATACATTACACTTTCATTAAGTACATAAGTTATCGGTAAAATCTCAAAAAACAAAGTGCCAAGAAATATAAAATTAGCATCAAGTAAAGAAGACGAAACGTTCCTTGTAACTTTTACCATCTAAAACATGTACAAAGATGATGAAATAATTAAGTAATTGAGCTTTAAAACTTACAAAATTCAAATTTTACTGCCAATAAACACAAACTTTTATATGAATAAAAAATTAATGAAAAAGTTATTTAAAAAAAGCAACTACATATTTAAATTATTCCAGACATGATAAAACGTTGAATTAATTATTCTTGTAAAAAATTAGTTGTTGCTAATCATGTACTGTACGCAGAATTGCAATGTCTAAAGTATTGTACAATTTTATGACGTCACCAACGTTAGAATTACAAAGTCAAACTTGGTTGTTCTAAGTTTTTTTTTTTCTTTTTTTTTTCTACTAGGAAAGGTCCAATAATAATAAAAAGGTTGAGGGCAGCACAAAACTCACGCATTCGATTTCATTTTGCGATGGATTGTACTTGGTTCTAAGCCAATACGATGTCGTTCACCAGTTACGTCACTGATTAGGTGAACAAAGTTGCAAGTGGTGATATGACGTCATTGGCGAATTCCTTTAAGCTGTGCAACCGTGGCCAAAACTTTTTCCGGAACATCTAACCTCTTATATATGGACCTTGACTACTAGGTTGTATTGTGTATTACGTCACTAACGTTTTTATCATTACAATTTTAACTCTTAGTTTTTCTTATTAACGTCATAACATAAATGTTGATTTTAAAATACTTAAAATAGTGCAAAAATTGTACAAAAGCTTTTCAACGATCAACTGCTTAAACCAGTATGCATCCTTCTCCTTTATATTAAGGCGTATGAGACATTTCATCACTTTAAAGAAAAGGTTCTTCAATATTTGCTACAAAAAATGATTTATACAGTAGGTGTCTCTAATATTTGTTTTTTGTTTAATATAATTAATTGATTGTCTATAAAAATATTATAAAGGAGTAATTGTTTTATTATTGTTTTTTATTGTTTATTATGTTTGTTCTGTAACGTAATAAAACTATTTTAAACCTTTTTTTTTTAATGTTTAGTATATAATCTAGGAAAGTTTTGGAATTCAAAGTCAACCAATATTATGAAAATATTTTGAATTTGGTTCCTATCTATTTAAAAACCATAACAACAACAACAATAATTGGTTTTTAATTACAGAACATACTAGAAATTAACTATATAAAAATTGAATATTGAAACAATTTAAAAACACAAAGAAAATAAAAATATATAAATCTGAAAAACTGTCACAAACTCAATTATTTTATAAAAATTAATGGTTCCCTTTGAAAGTAATCATATATATTTTTTAATCATCATTAAAGGCTAAAAAAAAAAAAATTAAAAATAAAATAAAAAAAGAGAGAAAGGGATGAATGCTCATACTACATTATTATTCGGCATTTATTGTTCTGTCACTAATTTTTTTATTGCAATCATGATGGATTATATTAGATTGGGTGACGGTATTTGCGCATTCAGTTATTATTCACTTGTCAAAAGCAGATAAAACATACTCATTAGTGCAATAAACAATGGAAATCTGGCACACATTCAAAATAAAAATACATTATTTAATATATTTATAAAAAAATATATATATTGGCAGAATATATACTTAAAATGTTGTTTATTTTGTTAAAACATTTTTTTTTCGTCTCCTCCTTTCAATTTAAACCATAAAACTTAAATATGGAACACAAATTTAATATAAGAAAATTGAGGTTATCGTAGTGTAAAACTTTATTGCTTTGAAATAATTTAGAAATTTGACTTCCGATTTTAGTACAATATATTTTTAACTTTTAACTAGTACACCCAATTTAACAAAATCAAAGTGTTTACAAAACCTAACTAAAAGGTATACATGGACAAAAAAATCAGGCATTTATTAAATCCTGTAAATGTAATAGGTAGACACATAACCTAGAACAGTTATTATTATACTACAATAATACCTAATGCAGGAGCAATATGCTACAATAAAGGTGTGACTTACTTAGATTAGGTGGTAATGTAGTTGATAACTACCTGTTCCAAATTAAAGTGTACCTATTGCACAATACAGGATTCATGTACTTGCCATAGGGAGCAATTTGTTTTCGTGTAAGGTAATTTAAAATATATTTATTTAAAAATAATAAAAAAACAAATCAGTAAAATACAAAAAAAAAATTGTTTTTAATATTAATAAACTAACCATGCACTATTATTACTACAAAGGTCCTTAAGTATAAATAAATAAATGAGTTATAGTCTTATCAAGTAACTCTTTGTTATTTATGCATAATTAAACAAAATGCAAATATGATTTAATTTTGTATCCCAAAGCACACAAAAACTAAAAAGAAAAAAGAACAACAAACAAACTAATTTTCATTATGAGTATTTATAATTATGTTGATATGATTATAACATTGGTTTACTGCGGTATATATAATTACTGATTAAATTTATTTTAACAAAGTTTCAGTAAATTTATTTCATGATAATATGTAGTTTATGAACATCAATTATGTAAATTTTAATAAACATACTAAAAATATATATTTTTGAGTTTTAATATCCATAACATGCAAAATTTTAGCAACAAAGTATATTTTATTAAAATTTTAGCTATATAGAGTGTTTTTAATACTTTAATCATGCAATATAGTATTTTACATACGGTACATACAGTATACACTACGTAATACTATTCTTGTTTATTGTTAATAAACAAATAAATTTAAGCTTTATAAGAACATAGTAGTATAAATTTGACTTGAAAACCTTGCAAAAATGAAACTAGCATGCGATTATTTTTTTTTATACTAGTAATGTAAGTTGTAAATTAAGAATACAAAATCGTGTTCTAAAAAAAAAGAAAATTATATATATATATATATATATATATATATATATATATATATATATATATATATATTAGAAATAATAATAAAAATTCAACTTTATTAAATTATTATCATCAATAAATCATGTCATTAATTTAACTATAATATACAATTTCATATCATAGTATACCCTTTGTGAAATTTGAAACTAAATCATATTAACACCTATATGTATATATATAAGTTCATGAAACTATATACATATTACAATTTACACACAAAATTAGTAACTTCAATAAATTCATTCACTATACGATGTAAATCAGTTGATATAACTGACATTTTGATGTAACAATGACTTATTTCAGTGTGAAATTTATACTACTTTATGGTTGAGGGAAGATTTGACCCCCCACGTTCTTCTATATCTCTCTCTCTCATAATAAAGGAAAACACAATGTTGTTGAACATGATAATTACTAACATGTCGGCACCTATATCTGTGGTCATATAGCACTATCCTTAACTTGCTTAATGTTTTGTATTATTTGGTGTGATGTGTCATATTTTACTGTCAGAATAGTTTGGACTCGACATTAGGCACGTTTCTTCCTTTCATGGTGTATAATAGTTATTTTGCCACTCTCTCTCTCTCTCTCTCTCTCTCTCTCTCTCTCTCTCTCTCTCTCTCTCTCTCTCTCTCTCTCTCTCTCTCTCTCTCTCTCTCTCTCTCTCTCTCTCTCTCTCTCTCTCTCTCTCTCTCTCTCTCTCTCTCTCTCTCTCTCTCTCTTATTTTTACAGCCTTGGGGTTCAATTATCGTATTTACGATAACGATACTTTAACGATGGTATCGATGCGTTATAGATGGTGAATTTTATAAAAGTTCCCGTTATCGTTAAACAAAAATTGACAATGTTATTGTCGCATTGATTACAATACTTTTTGCTCAAAAAATAATAAACAAATACACACAAAAATAAGAAAAATACGCAAAAAATTCGAAAAAATTAAAAACAAAATCTAAATAATTTAAAACTATTAAAGGTATACAGTTATTAAGCAAGATTTGAAATGTTTTATATCAATGTAAACATTGCACTATGATTTATAGTTATTGTTGCCGAAAAAATATCGCAGTTATCGTTATTGAAATATTGGATAACGAACCCAAGACTGTATTATTTTTATATCTATCCAGGTAGTTTTAATTATTTTCTATTATTCCAACAAAATATTTGTTTAAAAATATATATGTATATTCAAATTTAACTACATGCTAAATCAAATAGTGTCTTATTAGTAGTATCCAGAATAACAAATATGAGTAAAATATTTTTAGTATAATATATTCCTCATCGTTTTAATTAAATAATGTCCTCACCTTATGGTATTGGTATACAAAATATTGAACATGTATTTTACAATATTTACGAAGTATTTAGTCAATAATCATTAATGAAATAAACATAAGTATTTTCTAATATCCAATAAAATGTTGACAATTATGATTTTGATGAGCTTTATTTTTTTATTATTCAATTATTGTGTTTAAAGTAGACATAGTAAATATGACAATTTTGTATGCATATAAAATTTTATTTGTTTATATTCTATTGCGGTAAAAGCGTATCCTATATTATATAGTGTTATGACTGCGTCAACGCGTGAAATTATTTACGTAATAAAAATTACTATACCATAATATAACATAATAAATAATCATAATTTTATTATATTTCATTAAAAATTAAATAAATTTATGTAATTAGATATAATTTAACTATATATACTTGACCTAAATTCTTTTTATAAACAATAATAAGAACACATATATGTATATATACACAAAGAATTATTGTTTACTATCACGCTCTATAATAGCATTAAAATATTTAAATTTATTATAATTTGCATTCATGCAATTGAAAATACTTACTCATATATTAAAGATTCATTATAACAAACAGTTTAGGAATCTTTAGCAAATATAGTAATTTTATTCAATTGACTTTAAAAAAAAAAACATCTCTATTCATTTATTTTGTTCTACTTCTAGATGAAATGCTATATGACTAAAAGATAACTTTGGTATTTCTTAAGTTATTCACATTTTTTATAAAATTATATTTGCACACGCTAAGCTCTTTATCACGCAAAACCTGTGAACTAAAATAAAATAATACAACATGAATATTTTATACATTTTTAATTCTTGAATTATATATTAACATAAATAAAGATTAAAAATCAATTATTTAATATATTATTTTAATTAATTAATTAATATTATATAATTAATTTTCTAATATATATTAATATCTTAATTAATAATATTAAAATTAATTAACCAGAAGTCGTTTTAAAGTATTCTAATTAAATGCTATGGCAAAAAAAAATAGCAAAGTGTAATTTAATTTTATGTTCTGATATAAAAAAGGAATTAGAAAAAAAAAAGCTGTTAATTTTAAATACTATAATCTATTTAATGAATCAGATGTTGAGATTCATTGTTGTTAACTTTTTTTATTTTGTAATTAAATTTTTACTATTTTACTCATGATTAAATATACTTATGCTTAAGTATATACAATAATATGTATTTTAAAGCTAATGAGTGAATCACCAAGTCTTTTATAGTGTTATATTATTTGATTATTCATTTTAGTATAACGAACTTCATTGCTTTGACAAAATAATAATAATAATAAAAAAGGAGAAGAAGATAAACATGTTCTGTTTACTAATAAGACTGTATAGGAAATGTTATTGACTGTTTCATTAGCTTAATTTGACATATTAATTCAATAAATGGGCGTTCGTAACATTAATGTCAACTCGGAAAATCAACATTTCAAATGCACGACTATAATTTGTAGCCTATAATATTCTCTTATTTAATAAAATTATATTTTTTTGATAAATTAAATTATCATCTAAGCTTTTTTTTTTTAATTGTAATAAATGACCCAAAATTAATATAAGACTCTTTGGTTTTAATTTGTTTTTAATGCTTTTAATTTAATGCATAAATGAACATTATTTTGTATAATCTAGTATGTAATAAAAAAAATGTAAATTAAAGAAAATAATTAATTATATTGTTATTTTCAAGTATTTGTAAAATGCATGTTATTATATTATACAAGGGTAGAGTTTTGAAACTACATTTTAAAAACTTATAAATTTAATTTATTATTTTTATATATATATATATAATTATAATCTTTAAAACAGATTTTTTCGTGTCTCAAAACTAAAATCTATATTATAAAAATTTAAAATTTTAAGTTGTATCACTTGTAATGTTTTTCAGCTATAACTTAAAGATAAAAGATAAATACGAGTAATATTATAGTTAAAATGTTAATTAAAATCAAAATATTAAGTTAAAAGAAAATGTGTGTATATATATGTATATATATATATATATATATATATATATATATATATATATATATATATATATATATATATATATATATATATATATATATATATATATATATATATATATTACATGTATATATTAACACTGCATTATGCATTATTTAAAATAAAGTATAAAATTATCTTTAAAATACTTTACATTTTTTATTCAGTAATATAAAATGTAAAACGAAACAATACTTTATTTGCATTCTGTACTCTATCAACTTGATATAAAGTGAAAATAATCTACATTTTATTTTATTTTTTACAAAAAGTTAAAGAAAATATTATGCTAACACAATTCAATTTATACAATAATAAAGTGTAATTTTCTGCTCTAAAGTTTTTTTTTTGTACATTATAGTACATTAATTTTATATATATATTTTGTTTACATATTAAAACATACATAAGTATATATTTCATAACTTTAAAAAGATTTAGTTTTAAAATGTATGCATTTATATACACAGAAAATATAACATGTTATAAGCTTTGAATATGTTTATTTTGCGTAAGTTTTAATGAGATGTTTTGTTTGTTTGTTTGTGATATCATATATACTGAAATACCATACTATAATATATGCTATATTATAATAATACGACTGTGTATTATTATTATTATACTTTACGTACCATATACATATATACATTGATAATGCAACCTTATTTCAGTTTACCATAATAATAATAAAAATAATTTATGATGTTATACTTACTTTAATGTTATTATAAAATGTATAAAAAAAATAAATTAAATAATTATGTAAATGAAATAGTATACAAATTTAATAAATAAATGTTCAATGTTACACCCTTGAATTTTACCTTAAAAACAAAATGCATGTAACTTATAATAAATATGAAGTTTGTTATTTGCATACGATGTATTAAGCAAAAAGTAAATTTAATGCATTTATAAATAAAAAGTGGTAGTTTTTTATTATTTATATTTTACACTTTATAGTACATGCCTATTTACTGTATTTATCTATTATGCATGAGTTGAGCAACCTATTTATAAATATGACTCTACCAGCATATTATACTAAAGTTATAATTATTCTTATACATATAATATATATAATGATTGAAACTTAATAAGTAAATACAAAGGAAACAAAGAAAGAAAAAAGTTTGGAATATAATACAGAGGATGTAATTGTAATCAATATGGAAAGATATAAAAAAAAAGTAACGAAAAACTTTAACTGAATAATTTAAACATACAAAAAAAAAGTTAGAAAATAAGGCAAGAATACGTATAAATTTTGAAAGTAAAAAAAAAAAAAAAAAAAAAAAAAAAAAAAAAAAAAAAAAAAAAAAAAAAAGCAGTATCGTATCCCAGGTAGAAATAAAAGTCATTGCGTTTCTCTCTTCTTGCATTACTGATAAGACTGTTAGATTTATGTTGATTAAGTGCCACTACGAGAAGATAGTCTTACGCGCGAGTTTCCAATTACCAACATTTTTTTTTTCTTTCCATTCTCACTCGCCCGCATTACTGCACCAACTTTGCCTTAGACCCCATAGACTCAAGGAATTCATTGTAATTATATATGGTGGAAAATAAAACAGTTTTTTTGTAGAAGCTATTTTTATATATTAAGAATTCTTTACTTTTCAAGTTATATTTTACTTAATGTAGTTAGATAATAACAACATTAAAATATTCAAAGAAAGTATTGTTATTGATATATTTATTTATCCATTAACGTAACCATATAAATAAGTATATTTATAAAAAAATAAATTATTTCTCACATTCATTGCATAATAATTAGGAAGTTAGTTTTTGGTGAATGGACGCAACCCTAAAATGTAAAGAAGGGGTGCTTTTACTTGTAATTAAATTTATATCAAGAAGCGTTAATGTATTCTTTAGACATAAAATGTAGACATTAGTACTACCAAAAGAAAGAACTTGGGTTGAAATTTCAAGCTTAAAAAAACACACTTTATTTATGAAATTATAAAGTATCTGGTTCTGATTTATTTACGAGACCAAAATATCTCAATTGCACAAATTTAAAATCGATGTTTAAAGGAATAGACCAGAAGAAAGCATAATATAGCTTTTATATCACAAAACACTTAATGGGACTTATATAAATAGCCTCAGTTTGTCTCAAAACCCAACTGTAGCTCCGTAGCAGTGATCAGAAAATTCGATTCATGCAACCCGCATAACTTTTTTTTACTAATTTTTGCATGTTTCTAACATCAGAAACATGAATAATCACGCAAATTGCATACTTTACAGTATTTTCACGCTCTCTCGTGGGGCTACATTGACATTCTGGTAAAAATTGTCATTAGTTTTGAAGATCCCATTTCATGTTTATTCATTAAAAAGCACCATGTTGCTTAATGTGGTCTATGCCTTTAACAAAAAAAAACGTTTTTATTTTTCTTCTACTTACTCTCTGAGTATCAATAATTAGTTCATATTCCAAGATATGAATACTCTGTTCTATTGACTTTATAAAGTTTAAATAATACATATTTATGTGTTATAAAAAAAAAACTACAAATCATGCAGTCCGTTGGTGCCGTTATTTAATTTATACAACAGTAAAGTTGGCCATATATCAAGAAAGAACAATACAACTTTCTTTCTTTTACGTACTTCTATGAATACAAAAGTAATAAAAAAATTGTAGTTTAAAAATTCTACAACTTAAGTCATATTTTACATTTTAATTTATTAGTGTCATAAAACTATGAAAAAAGTTTATTATTTTTTATTTCTTTTATTAGAAGAAATCTAGATTTATTGATATTTATAGAAAATGAAAACTATAATAAATAATTTCAATGCATAAAATACCATCAATTTGGCAACTTTTTTTTTCTTCATTTATTTAATTCCAAAGATAGGCATTTAAATGACTTTTTTTACTTTGGAAAATCAAAATTGATGAATTATGTACATTTCAAAACACTTGTATTAAAAATCTGATTTCAAACATGCGATAAAATTAATTGTACAGTGCAAATAATGATTTATGCAAATAGGTCAATCAAGGGAAGAACTTTTTTTTTAACTTAAATTATGGAAAGAGAAAAACAACCTTTACGAAACAAAATCTTAATTATTATTATTTTTACTTATTTTATTTCAAATATAATTTTAAATCTTAATTTTTAAAACATTATGTAATTTTCATGTCAGTCAAAATGTGAGTTTGTTTATATTTTTGAAAGTGAAATTAATTATTTTGACCACATTACTCCACACATGTTACATTTTGTGTTTGCATAAGTTAACCACAAGACTTCAGTGTTTCAATTCAATTTATATTATTTTATGTGTTAAAAGTTTACACACACACACACACACACACACACACACACATATATATATATATATATATATATATATATATATATATATATATATATATATATATATATATATATATATATATATATATATATATATACATTTCTCAGAAAATTTTGTCACATGAAAATACTCGAGCAAATATTTGCTTTATTTCTTTACTGACCGCAAGCTTAGCAAACAAAATGCAAATTAATAATTTTCATCTCTACAAAACGTAAACTGTAAACCTTACTTACTGAAAATATAAATTTATATCACCTACAAAAACAAAACAAGAATTTATGAAGAAATTTAAATTAATTAAAATATCTATACTTATAATGCTATAATTTTTATTTATTTTTTTTATTTATTTATTAAACACATTGCGTGTACAACATACATCTAAACATTCAACTCATAAACATTACATATAATATCAAGATCAAATAACAGTATTATACATGTTGATCAGTGCCCTCGGCATAGTAGGCCATACTTAAATGTCTCCTAGAACATGTGAGGAGATGATACTGTTCACATGACATCCCACACAAGGAGCAGATACAATTATTATTACAAATATGATATTCTTTAGTGTTACAAATTTTGTGATGAAAACCGTGTGCCGCGTAGCGGGTGATAATATTACGATTCCTCTGATTTGAGTTTTTCCATGTATCATTTTTTACAGCTGGTGTATTATAAAATGATAGATTAATATCATCGGTTTTATTTTCTCTAATTTGAACAAACTTAATAAAATTTTCAGTTTCTGGCAAATTAAATTTTAATCTCAGCTCCCGTACATAAAACTCCTCTCCTGAAAGTTCATAAACTAGTCTAGATTTTGTATATTTTGAGAGGCACATTGCTCTCTTAAGAAAACGAGATTTTACAGACTCTAATAAGTTGAAGTCTGTGATGGTTAGATATGACCAGAAAATCTCTATTCCATAAGATGCTACAGGTGATATTTTCAGGTGAAAAAGTTTTATGGCCGTTTTCAGAGATAGCAAATGTACGTTTGATATGGTGAAGGATGCTGTGATGGCACTTTTGCTTCTATCTTTGACATGAGCTGCAAATGTCTTGCCTGATTGCTGTAAGGTAATACCTAGATATTTAAATGAGCTTACAAACTCCAATTTAGTTCCATTACAGTAGATATTTTCCGGAGGAGGGTTTGTTTTTGGGCGGCCACCACTTGCATATTTAAACTTCATTATTTTTGTTTTATTCGCATTTATTTTTAACCCATTTAGAGAGGCCCATTTAACTAATTTATCCAAAATTTTCTGTAATTTTTCTAAGTTTTTACATATAATAGCCAAATCATCAGCATAGATACTGAGAAAGATCTCAGGATCATCTGCTATTAAATTAACAATTTCCTCGATTATAGTTAGTATATCATAGGTTAAAAGGTTGTACAAAAGAGGACTACTCGGGCCCCCCTGCAAAACTCCATTGCTTTGCAAGATAGGGTCCGAGAGAAGTAAACCATCATTTACAGTTACAAAATTGACTTCCAGTAGCAGGGCCAGAGCAACAAGTATTTCTTTCGGAAGCTTTTTAGTTTCGATAAGTTTACTTAATAATAACTTTCTATCAACCAGGTCGAATGCTTTTAGAAAGTCAATGAATAGCACGAATGTACAACTTTTTGGTTCAGCTACATCTTTTAAAATCTGAGCATGCAAATATTTAACGGCTTGAATTGTTGATCTGCCTGGCATAAACCCAAACTGTATATCTGGGATAAGATCCTTAGTGCAATCAAAAACTCTCTTACAAATAACTTTATCAAACATTTTGAACATGATGTAACAGTTTGCAATTCCTCTATAGGAGTTAGTGGACAGAATATTACCTTTACCTTTATACAAAACTTTTAAACGAGACTGTTTCCAGACTTGAGGTAATTTCTTATTTTCAATACATAGATTAAAAAAGTTAGCTAAACAGTTGCCCGAAAGCAAACCCCAGACAGCAATATGTTCCTTTGAAATACAATCCGGGCCAGCTGCCTTATTATTTTTCATGGAGTTAATAACAGAATTTAATTCCAAGGTAGAGATAGGTTTAAAAATTATATCCGATGAATAATTATCTATTAAACTAATTAAATTCAATGAATCTTCTGATGAAAGATTCTTACAGTTTAATATCTCTTTAAAGTGATTCTCCCAATCATGAACAGGAATGGGACATTGGACATTTAGAATTTTGTCTTTTTTAAGATATGTATATGGAACGCTTTCCGCAATTGAAACTAAATTTTCTTCATATTTAATTTGAAATAGATCCCGTTTTACATTGAGTAATTTTATATATTCTTTTTTAACTAAATTGAAATGAGTAAGAAGTTGCTTATCTTTAAATCTACAAGCTCTTAATTTAAATAAAAGGTGTAACACGTATTTCCGGAGAAGAAAAGCTTCCTGATCAAACCACGGTTTTGCTTGCCGCTTAGAATATTTCTTAGGTAAAGCAGAGTTTAATATCAAATATTGAATTTGTTCATATATTTTATCAATTTCCCCTTTTATGAAGAGGTCATTTAAAAGTTTAAAATTATTTTGGATCAGGTACATTAGTTTTTCCAGATCTATTTTATTTGTTATATTAGATAATGGAGTTGTGTACCACTTATTTGATTGCACCTCGTGCAGGAATTTTACATTAAAAATTAGTGGTTGGTGTTTTCTCAGGTGAATACCAGCAAATCTAGGAAAGTAATGAGAGAGTAGTTTGAATTTTGAGGGATCTATGAATAATAAATCAATCGTGCTGGAACCGTTGTGACAGATATAGGTTTTGTCCATAGGATTATTACACAAAATAAAATTTATCTCTGACATGACATCAATAAGAGACTGACCCTTGTCCTTGTCATTGGCATCCATTCTACAATTAAAATCACCTGCCATTATAATTGGAGTGTTACTTTTTAAAGCTTGTGAAAAGGCTTCAAGAACCGTCTCGTGAACATCAATTTGCGATAGAGAAGGATTAAGATAAAAACAGATAATACATACAGAATTAAAATTTACAATTAAATATCTAGCATTAGGAAAACTGTTGATAACAGGGCCTAGTTTGGGACTGGAGAAACATGAAATACCTCCAGAAGGGCGCCCTCCCAATCCCTGTATGGCAAACGAATGTGTTGAATAAAAATCTCTTAACTCAAAGCTAACTTTTGAAAATGTTTCAGTTAAAACAAGAATATCTAGGTTTTTAAACACATTAACATCTGGTAACTTTTTAAAGAGATTTTTAACACCCTCCACATTCCATACAAGAATAGACAACTGTGCCCCAGGCTTTACACTGGTGACACATGTGTCATTGAGAGGGGATGAAGAAAATGCTGATTAGGGGTGAAAGAAGGGATATCATGATAATATGCATGTGTCTTTTCACCTACAGGGGATTTTCTATTATCCTCGTCTTCTACCCATGCTTGTGTCATTGCAGGATTATTATAAATTGACGTTTGATTAGGAGGAGGAGTTACACTAAACCGGTAGGGATTAGCTGGTGGTTTATCTGCAGGGCTATAAGGAGCAGCAGATACAGATAATGTTGGAATGCAGGTTGGATTTGAGACAGCAAGGAGCGGGGAAGCTGGGGAGGGTAACAAAGGGCTATTTGGTACCATACAATCTGCTGACGGGCTGCGGCTTACAGGAGATGTTGGGGAAATATGTGACTCTGGGGGAGGGGATGAATGAACTTGGGGTGGTTTTGATTGTGGGGATACATTTTTAAGGCTTGTAGAGTACACTGATATATGAATATCGTAGGCCTTAAATTCTTGATAGATTAGCTTCTTTACATACAGCCAGTTTAATTGATCCAATCCTGCGCCGATCTTAGGGATGGCTAGAGATCTAATGTCATTGTCTCTACAATACAGTCCTAAACCACGTACACCGTCATGGAAATTTTTTAAGAATTGATTCTTGTTTTGGGTGTATTTGTGGTGGCTTTGATATTTTGTGACTATATTAAGAATGACTTTTCCTTCAGATTGGTGAGGAATCACTGACCCTGGTTTTAAAGTTTTAGTGTTTATTTTAGGTATGCCATATTTAGAACGCACTTCACGAGCGATACCTGCAGAGCACTTGAGATCAGCGGCCACTGCATGACACAAAATTTGCTCACTTGCTTCAAAAAGGCTGCCCTTTTTTTCTGAGATTATGCATTTTGAGTTTGAGGAATCGTTGAGGTGCTCTGGATTTTTATTGAAGCTAATATAATAGTCATTTAGCTGGGTGGGGGGAGAACTAGGAAGAGAAATAGGACCACAAGATGGACAACTGATTTTCATTTCCATCGGCTTATTACAGGTGGTAGATAAGGTGTTTACTGTTCGCTGCAGTTGTTCCAATTTTGTATGCAGCCAAGCAATCTCTTTTTTCAATTCTCTGATGGTGGGATCAACAGATGTAAACATTTGCGATCTTTTTGTAGAATCAGGGGGGCGTGGCGAAAGATCGCGGGAGCGTGGACGACGCAATAACGGAGGTGGAGGAGGCATTGTATGTTTTAAGACCCTATCCCCAACTCTACTTGATAGGGGGGTGTTCATGGTCAATTATTTATCAACAGAATTATATTATGCTCTATAAACTCACACACATCCATAGTTATGCACATCGAAATAGAAAGAGTCGCGATCTTCAGCGGCCATTTTGAATTAAGTTATTATTAAAGTAACTGACATATTTTGGTGAGTTTATTCATTTTTAAACAAACTTTTATTATTTATAAAAAAAATAGGCTTTGTGTTTATTTTATAATCGTTAAATTGTGTAAAAAAAAAAAAAAGAAGTACGTTTTCTAAAAGAGAACAGAAATGTGATATGAATAGAGTATAAATATGATTAATAGTGCCTTCAGAAATGATTAATTATTAAATATAATACAACAACAGTTCTAAACTGCATACAATGTTACTTGCGTCACAACAGGTTTAAATTCTACTGGGAATATCAAAAATTAAAATGAAGTAGAATGTGTTTTTTTTTTGTATGTGTGTGTATGAGTGTGTATATATTTAGAATAAAATACGTTTTAGAGGGTTTAAAATTATATTATTTGCCTCTTATTTAATATAAGTTGAAAATTGTAAATTTGAAACAAATTTTAATATTATTATTTTATTATATAAACCTTTCTGTATATTTTAACGTAGAAAAATAAAATACTATACTAATAGCAGAGATGGAAATCTTATAAATTTTAATAGGTAAATATTATTCTGTAGTATGTATTGATATAGAAAATTTTTGTCAAATGTAAGACAAATTATTTTTAGAAGATATAATATTATTTTAATTTTTCTTTAATAATTATGTGTAATAAATTTACACAACGCACATACATTTACATGTAATGAAGAAATACTCTGACTATTGCATATTGTTTAAATAAAAGTCAGAGGACCATGTAAGTAAGTTTGTACCGTTTTGGCCTCTAATAAAAACCATTTATTATTATTATTATAAATAAGCCTTAAATTCAGAATTTTATTTACCTACACTAATGTTTCTTTCTGTGTACTATATTTAAAATTATTTTATTTCGTTTCTTAAATTAAAGCTAAGACATTGGTTTAAAAAAACAAAACATAATATCTGCTGTCATAAGGGACCGGATTTTTAGTTGCAAATGTCTGCTTGCTCCTGCAAGTTTGGTTGCTCCTCGTACCGCAGAACAATTTACTAAATATTTGTAAATTTTGGTTCATTCCAGGTATTTTGAGGTAAAATATAGGTAGATAGGAAATATTTTACAAATTGATAATAAGTTGTGCAGCAGGAAAAGTAACTGCTGTTTTTTGCAGGAGCAAGCAGACATTTGCAACTGAAAATCCGGTCCCTATTAAAACTTCCTCAGCTAAATTGTATAATGTTCGGTGTACCTCACAAGATTTGCATTATGAAAGAATGCTATAAAGTATATTATAAATATTTATATAGTAAAATATATGGTATTAACAAATATAAAAAAAATAGACAATCCACCGCAGAGTATAATTAAAATGCATTAAAATAAAATTATGAAACATAAAATTTTCTTAATGTAAATATTTAAATAACAGCTTAGTATGAGAATGCATAAGAGAGATAAAAGTATGAAGTTGATCTCAACAATACAAAAACATAAGAGCTAATATGTGCACATATCCCTCTCTATTTTAATACTATATGTGAAATTTTAGTATATAAATATACTAAATTTTGTTTTAGTAATGAGTATAATATACCTTCTTAAGAGGCTTTATATATTATCCTATCTTCAAACATGAAATGTTGATATATATACGTACTTCTATATGTTTATTTTGTTGTTATGCGGAGTCAATAGTATGTATATCTTACGACATAATATGAGAATTTCGTAAAGGAGAGAAGGTATAATAATGTAGTTAAATAGAACAACACTATAATATATATATATATATATATATATATATATATATATATATATATATATATATATATATATATATATATATATATATATATATATATATATATATATATATATATATATATACACACATATACACGTATACGTAATAGGGAGAGGGATTCTTGCGCTTTTGCGGGTGAACAACTCTGATTTACTGCTTTTGATGAAGAAGAACAACAAGCAGCCTGATTTAAGAGCTTAAATGCCATTTTATAGACTATATTACAGTACACACAATGTAGCCAACCGTAGCCACTAATTTTAAGCAGTTTTATATGTAAAAAAATATTACTGTAACTTTTCTCCCTTTTATTCTTTTTATTTTAAGTTTATTATCGTATATAAAAATAATAATACAAAAAGCAAAAAGATTAATCTTTTAAAATTAAAATAAAATAAAGGGGAAAAAAAGGAATTATATATATATATTTTTTTAAAGACAATACCTATATAGGAAGTTTTGTTAAAGAAAGAAAAATAAAATAATATAATTTTAAAAACTTCAAACTTTTTTATGTTCTTTGATGTAGATTTTTTTTTAAAAATATAAAAGTTCAATTATATTATATATACTTAACTGTTAAAAAGAAAGAAAAAAAAGTAATTTGAGTCAAAATAAAATTAAAAAAAGATGTAGAACTTTTTTTTTATTGATATAGTAAAAAGTGAGGGCAAAAATATAATATTTCCGACTCCAAGCTTCTTAATATTTTATTATGCTGAAAGAGAGAAATACAAAAAAATGCATTAAAGCTGATATAAAATTTATATGCGACGATATGAAAAAAAAAAAAAAATAAATAAATAAATAAATAAAAAAAAAAACGGGTCACCAGATGTTGTTCGCACACTTAAAAACTTTCGTCTTTTGAACTGGTGACCAAGTTTTCAGTAAAAATGTATATTTTTTTTTGAAGAGCAAAAAAAGGTAAATTTTTTGATACTTTGTAAATAGATTTAGTAAAAACATAGGATAATAATTTAAAGTAATTCAAATAATAGCAGCACAGGTGGGTATAGAAAAAAAAAGAATTAAAAACGAAACAGATTTAATATTAATTATCGCATATAATATTAATAATAATGTAGATAGAAAGGTGAATAAAAAAATAAACAATTTTATCACGCTATACAAGGTAAAGTTTTTATATAATTAAAAATTTATCACTCATTTAATAGTGGGAAGAAGGGGGTGAATCCATTATCAACCTTTAATTTGTAATCAATTTAGTGCAAATTTTGTGTTTTTGTTTGTCTGTAATGCAAAAGCTTTGTTTTGGAACGAGCAAGCAGCCAGTCAGCACCCCCAGGTAAATATCGGCTGAGTTCACATCACTCATACATTCCAAATAATGCTCTTGATGTGGTTTTCCATAAAACTCATCATGCTAATCCGATTGTAATGTATGTATACATTGGGATTGAAAAAATGTGATTGGAAACATTTCCCTGTCATTTCATTTATTTACATTTTAAAATCATTTGTATTGTACTTTTTTTAACCTCGTCGTATATATATATATATATATATATATATATATATATATATATATATATATATATATATATATATATAATGTTTAATTTACCTCTTATTTTAGAAAGTTTTTAGTATTAAATCAACGACTAAATTATTCATTTAGTTTCGTATAAAATTTATTTTATATAATTATATGTTATCCTTTTAGTAAATATTGGACAGAAATTAAAAAAAAAATTGAGTTTTTCTATACGCAACACTGCCAAATGAATTTTTATATATCAAAGGAAACAAATATTCATCATTATTTTGTATGTATAGTATATAATTATTATACTATATAAAGTAGTTTATCGTAAATTTAAATATATTTTTGAATATGTCTCACAGGTAAACAAATATTATGCTAAAATTTCAATAATCCAATAATGAATATTTAATTACAACTATGTCTGCGATCTAAAACAAATGAAAGTTGACTACCAAATCTTTTGGGATTTTGTTTAACTAAACTAAAGAGATAATATAATAATTTGTTCAGAGTTATGTGGTATACACAACCTAAATATTATATTTTATAACAACTCAAAAAGTTCCATATTTATTTTAAATTTAGATATATTTTTACGTATTAAAAAACAGTATATTTTTTGCGTATAATATGAATAAATATTTAATTATTTATTCAAGTTTTTTACTATAATCAACTTTGTTATTCTGGTAGTACATTAAAAATTGTATTATGATATTAATGTTCATTTCAAATAAAATAATAATAATTAACGGCTTTTATTGGGTGAAATCAGGTAAAAACTTTCAATTTAACCGCATTGTTTTACAGTATATTCAGTTACAAGTTATATTAATAGTTATTATACGTTACAAAGTAGTTTAAATATTTTACGATGATATTTAAATAATATTAGTTTATTTATTTATTCCCTAAAAATATAATTTTAAGTCAGCGATTAATTTTTTAATTAAATTTTAAGAATTGATAATATACTTTTTTTTAAATATATCAAATAAATACATTAATATATATTTTTATATCCTTTTCATTATTACATAATAATACACACACATATAACTACAATCTAACATATAAGAATGAACCACTATCTTGCAGTTATTTAATTATAGTATTTATTTTATTTATTTGCAATCGAAAAACAAGGCTTGCGCTCGTTACATTGGTGGTACAGACAGTACATATTATAATCATTTTAAAATTAATAATTAGTAAAATTACTGAATTAATGTTAAAAAAATGAGCATGCAGCATACAAGTTATATTATGCATTAATTAAAAAAAAAACTTCCTTATAGAATTATATGAATCATTAAAGATATATATCCTTAAATCATTACATATTGAAGTAGTTCTCACAATAAATTATTTTTTTAAGACATAAAGTTGAACAAGTTGCTATCAAAAAGAATGATTGATTTCTTAACATTTTTTTTTTTGAAACATACTTGTTAACACGAGAAACTACATCAGAATCATCTATATCATTATATGGTAATTTTATAAAGGCTGAAAATACACCTTAAACAAAAAAAGTTGTGTGATATCATAACACACCTGAAAATCAACGTTGAATTGGCCGGAGTCATTGATTCATTTTCCAGTCTCAAAATGGCGCGAGCGGGCACTGAAGTCACAGCTCACCTGGTCTACGCGCGCGTAAAACAAGCAAGCTGTGACGTCAGTGCCCGCTCCAGCCATTTTATGAATGGAAAATAAATTAGAAATAAATTACTCCGGCCAAATCAACGTTGATTTTCAGGTTTCTTAGGATATTACACAACTTTTTGGTTCAAGGTGATCTACGCCTTTAATGAACATTACATCATATTGATTACGCCTTTTTTTTAACGTCAACAAATTAATAAGATAAGAATTTAGGAAAATTAAAATATGAGTTTGGTTAATAATATCAAGTTATTCCAAATCATGTAAAATATTATTTATTTCCTCTCTATCACAGTCTGTTTGTTATTGGATCCTTTTTGTAATTTAAAGTAATAAATTTCTTACCAAGCCTCTTTCTGTTGTTTCTTTCTACAATTTTTGAGTTAATAATAAGATTAATTACATTTTAATACATAACGCTAGAATAAACAATGAATAAATCTTTTAATGGAAAAAGCAGAAAGCTTAATAAACATGCTTTTCTCTTAATATAATATATTGTTCAAATATTTTCTTTAGATAATTAGAGATTATGTTGAAAAACTGAAGCTTTAATTTTAAATAATTCACTGGGTAAAATAACACTTTAAGAAAATAATAATAAATAATAAAAAATTATTATTTACTTTTCATAAATTATAATATTTATATAAAAAATTGAACTAACAAATTTTAAATCTCTTGTTATTTTATGCCTAAAATGTTCTTCTTTTTTATTTAGTATAGCATAAATATTCGTATTTCTTCATTTTTTTTTTAGTTAGAAGCAGAGAATAATAAAATAATTAATTTCACTTTCTCTCTTAACTTATTTATTTTGTTTCATGGAGTATGGACCAAACATTTGAGATACATAAAAAGCCTTATTTTTAATGATCTAACTTATATTAAACAAAATTTTATAATAAAATTTAAGTAAACAATAATAATTAGTTCTGCTTTTTAAAAAAAAATGTATGTTATGTAATATTATTGTGTAAAAAAAATATTAAAAAAAATTACCGCAACTATTCTATGTAATTAATTTTCAAGTGTAGCGATTTTGTGGTCACATTAATGTTTATAATATTGTTTTTATTTTTTGTATTTTTTTTTACTTGCTATCCCAGTGGAGGCGAGAGAGTGGTTGGTGGATATTTTTCCCCGGAGGCACCTCAAGTACACACAAATTTTTTCTCTCTCTCTCTCTCTCTCTCTCTCTCTCTCTTTCTCTTTCTCTCGCTCTTAACATTTCTAGCACACATATGCTTGCCACTGTACAAGAATTCCACATTTCCACATGCAAAATTACTTAACATTTTAGTTTCTAGTCTATGTTTGAAAAAATATGCATTGCAAAATATTCGTCGCAAATTATTCTAGTATTATGCATGCTGAAAAAAAACAACTTGGAATTTATTCACACTAAAATAATAATAATAGTAAAAAAGTTGAGTAGATATGCAAAATTAATATCAAGACCATTGTAAATTCAATATTTTTTATCCTTTATTTAATAGCCATGGGTCGTGATTTTTATTTTTTATCATAGATATGTTTGTTCCCAATTTATAAATGACATCCCAAGTGACGGGACCAACTTTTGAATTTCAAATAGGTGAGCCTACTAAATATAAATTTATACTCGAGCAGATTAAGCTCTCAGTTACGCATATACATATCTATCATGTATGCATAAATATACATGAAACGTGATTACTGTTTTAAATTTTTATTGATCATATAAAAAAAAATGTATATTTTTTTAATATTATATAATTATTGTTATTATAGTATATACATTGTTATACCCTTGTTTATTTTATTTGATTAAATAATATAAATAGTAATATATAATGATTAATTTAAACAGTTCTAATAAAACTGTTTTTAATTCCATTATTTACCTTATTACATTTTTTTATTTTTTATTATAAGAGTAAAAAAAAAATTGTATTGAATTTCTCATCCTACCTACTTTAACAAAATATCCAATAAACAACTGAAATGTCAATTTTGAATGACATTTAAATTAGGAAAAGTGACATGGTATTCCCATACGACGTTTTCACATATACCCAAATATATATATAAAAAAAGTTCTATTGATTATACATTTGAATTTGTAGTTCTGTGTAGCAAATATAAAATTCTCTTTCTATTTTATTTGTATATCTCTTCTCTTTCAGTTGCTTGGAGTAATTCAAAAAGATATATTTTGACTTTAAGATATTATCTCTTTAGACCATACACGAGTGATTCAAAGAAATAAACTAAATTGTAATTTCTGTCAAAATATAAAAATTATAAAAATGTATTTTTACTATAAACAAAATTATAAAGTACTGTATATTCTGTACATAGCATATTATATTGTAAAAAAAAAAAGAGACAGATATCTCTATTGTTTCGTATGACTAATTTTAAAAGTAAAGAATGTAGCAAGTGTTAGAGAAACTAAAAATTTAATATTTGAAAGTATACAATACACCATGATTGTGATAGTATATTTTGCCATCCAAAATCTTGCGCCAAATTTGCAATCTTATCTTTATGAGAAAAAACGTACTGTATTCAAATAGTAAAATATATTATCACAGAAGTGGGTACTAGTTAAAAAAAAATTTAAAAAATAAAAATAAAAAAAGCTCGTTTGTCTTTTACAGACAAATAAATGCGTAATAATTATTCCAACTTATGTTCAAAAACATGCTATAATCCATCCATAATAATATTGCTTCAAAACATAAATATTATGTTATAGAGTATAAATTATTTATGCTGTTTTATAATTTAGCAACATTTATGCTATAATGATATAAGATACAGCATAAATTATGACATTTCTTCTTTCCATGCTCTTTGATAAAATGACTTTGATATTCGTAAACCCTGTTTACTACTAAAATGACGATCAACTATATTCAAATGTAGTGCGCATTTCTTGTAGCAAGAAAATAAGTTAAATGAACAACTTGGTACTCATTACGTAGTAATATTAAATTTTACGTTATATATTTCTAAAAATTATTATATTATTACGATCCGCTTGAATTCTTTACTGTAACTTATAGAAATAATAATTAATTTATTAATAATAAATTAATAATAAAAATTAATCTTCTTACATAAATTTATTTTGTATTGAAAAATTATTTTATATTGTGAGATTTGTTTGTTGATTTTCTAGGTATTTTAGATAAAACTGAAACCAACAATGAAAATTGTGTAAATAAATAAAAACGTTAAAAACGTTTGAAATTTTTGTGCAGTGCCAGAATTATTATCGTTGCCTGTCGTCATTTGAGAAAGTTGAGGTATTTTGTAGGGAAATTTTTTTTACAATAATTTTTATTAAACTAGTAGCAGAAAACAAGTTTTACGTACAGGTTGACGTTAATTTCTTTAGCATAATATATTTATTATTATTTTAATATTATCGATATTAAAATATAAATCGTCTTTTTATTTTTGTAGCACGATGTTTTTGGCTGTTGCTGCAAGTCTGTTCTACCTCACATTAAGTGTGTTTGTGGCTCGCGTATTGATAAACCCTTCTGATTATATCATCTATGCACGACTTCTAATTTCAAGTATTTCCTGGATATTCACAATTTTTATACTTTTAGGTAAGTAACTTAATTTCAAATACATGTAAAATTGATAATATATTAATAGCAATTAATTTTTTATTAAGTATAGCATTTACTTTTTTTGTTGCTGTGTTTTAACTTTGGGCAGTATCCCCGCAGAAAATTTATCCTTTAACACTTTAACAATTGCATTTTTCTATATCTTTGTATGGAAGATTTTAAGTTTGTGGAACAAAATTCTGCAACCAATTTTATTTTCTGTGGTAGAGTTTACATGTATTTCCGAATTTTGAGCGGCATCAAAGTTTGTTGCAAGGAATCACGCAGACTCTGCATTTTTTTTTATTATTATTTTTTTTATATACGGAAAAGTTAACAAATTTTGAATAGCATTTGCTATTGAAAGTTACAAACAAAAAATCTAATTTGGGAATGCACCTTTAAATTATTATCTTACATTTTTTTATTAAGTTGCACACATTTCGGTACAACAATGATAATATTATATAAGAATTAAAATGTCAATAATGCTGTCCATAAACCCTGCTTTCTGCTTCTAAAATGACGATAAACTTTGGTTATTCAAATGAAATGCGCATTTTTTGGTGCAATAGAACAGGGTTTACGAACAACACTAGCGTTTACTGTTTAGTATCTTACCGTTGTATTTTTATTTTTCAGATAATTCTAGTTCTCTGCACTCAATCTACATTTTAAACTATTTGAGTCATTCAATTTTAATATCAGTTATATTTTGTTGTCTACTGAGAGAAATAAGAGAGCTTACAGCCGCAGTGGACCCCTGCCTTGAGGATGAATAAATCAAGCTACCTCTGCTCTTATTATAGCCTCCTTGATAAAAATCATGAGTTAAATTCATTTTTTTAAGCAAATGCCTATATTAAAAAGTTGAGAATTTTCAGAAAGTTACAAAAAAATTTAAATTTTGAGATTCAATAATAATTAAGTAATTTTTTGTATTTCTAAAAAATAATTTTGTCACCAAAATAAATAAAAAGTGTTAATTAAGTGTTAATTTTGCATATTTTTACATATTTTAGTTAAGTGTATGCCATTGTGTTATTGTTAATAGACTTTTTTTAAAGTATTGATAATTATATGAATATATAATTATTCATATAATGTCATTATGAAATCTTTATTGAACAAATCACTTTGATACAAAAAATAACCCTCACTTTGCTGTGGTTACTGTATAACTTTTTATCGTTAATTATTATTATTTAGCACCTAAAAATAACATAGCAAGAGAGAAAGAATAAAAAAAGCTGATAGAGTATGGCCAATATTGTGGTAGGAGGTATCATATAAATAACCATTTTGTAGTAAATCATAATGTACGGAAACTTCTGCAGTCGGGTGGGTGTGTATGTGTATGATGTTTGATATTATTTATCAGTTCAGTGGAGCAAACTATATAGAATGCCTGGATGGCTGCGTGTTCCTGTGACCACATCACATCTATTGCATTCACTCAATGTACCTTACAATATCATATTACCATTATACATAATATACATAAACATATATATACATAATAATATATAGTTATGAATATATATGCATATAATATAATATCAAAGTAATTTTATGTAATTCTAATAATTGTAGTATGATTTTAATAATAATTATTGATATACTATATCTCTCGTTCATAGTTTGGAAATCTTATTACCTTCTATACATTAAAAAATGAGACTTAAAAATGAACTATATTAGCTTGTAATGTACATATAAGTTATATTAGTCATTAATTAAGTTTAGTCATTATTCGTAAACCTTATTGTTGTTTGTGTGCTATGAATTACAATAAAATATAGATCAGCAGATCATCTAAAGGTTTTTGAGTGAGATTGAGCATTTTGGGGGGATATTTCAGGTTTTTAGGAAAAAAAAAAGTAATGCTTGACTTCCGAATTGGTCCGCTATATAAAATTGGAAAATAATGAAATGCCTTAAAATATAATAGTTTGCATTATAGTAGTGTAATTATTACGTTCAACAACATAATTTATTATAAAATAATAATCCGAAATGGTGTAAATACCTCTTGCCGACCACTTCTACAAGGATCACAGCGCCGAAGTAAAAGATATAGCTGAACATAGCTGATATATCCCTCATTCCAATGACACGGAGACCTAAAGAACGTAGATCGTCGTATCTCTTAATTCTTTTATTACAGTTCTGTAAATCTATTTTTAAACTAAAAATACTTATTGAATGTTTTGTAAAGTACGCTAACATTTTCTGATTATATGGTGATCAAACCAATCAGAAATTTTATACGATTGATATTTTTTTTTCACCTAAAGCTGATACTTTTTTTCTATTATAGCAACTGGTTGAGATAACTTGTAAACGCCGTAAGTTATTTACACATAATACAACACTCTGACCATTTTAAGATATTGTTCAAAGAAATCAGAAGACCATGCAGTGGATTTGTACCTTTTTGGCCACTAAATAAAAAAGAAATTATTTCTTAAAAAAAAAAAAAAAAAAAAAATGGACACTTGGCTTTAGTTTTCTTTTGGACAAAGTAACGAGTTAAAGTTGGACCAGAGGACATATTTTTATTTAAGTCCAGCTGGAAATTGCAAGTGGACAGAAAATGTCAGTCCCCTGGAATGCAAGCTAATTTAATATAAGTGGGTGTATGTATACCTTTTGTGACCTCTCAATAAAAATAATTTATTTTTATTATTATTTAAGGAGATTAAATATTACAATTTATTGTTGTCATTTAAATTGTAATTTAAATAAGTTTTCGCATAATAAAATAGGACATTCAAAATTATTGTAATTATATAATCAAAGGTTATACAGCTGCTGAAATTTTTATTTTTGAAAATTCAATAACTGTGTAATCATAAACTGACATAAATAGGTCCTTACTTTAATTGGCATTATTATGTTACTAATTTTAGCGTGTAATCAATTGTTTGTTGTTATAAAATTAAATTCTATTTGATATACTAATTGAGTGAGATGGTAAAAAAAAAACTATACAAACATGTTTCCCTTTATACATATATACCCTATAGTTTAAACATAAAAACATTTTACCAATACCATGTTGTTTATGTAATATCCAATACCCATATATACGTGTAAATATAGTGAGAGAAAATCAACAAAATACTGATGTTAATGCATTATTTATTCATATCTCATCATGAAATAACGGCTTTTATAGATTTGAAAAAAAAAAAGTCATCATCATCGTAAATGCATATACATACACATATACGCAATATATGGTAATATTTCATGTATTCGATACAAATATTTGATAATTTTCATTTGAATACTAAAATAACAATTCTAATATATCTGTTAAATATAACAATGTATCAATGTTTTCAATTAAAATGTACTTTGATACATTGTTTTAATGACGAATATGAAACTAAAATGCAATTACAAAATCTGCTTGTCAAAATTTAGGGAATATGTTTTGTTTCATTTTTTTCCCTCCCCTGTTCATGATTTTTGAAGAAATTATCAGAAATTAACCATATTTTTTTTATATATACTTTTCGTAACACATATAATTGAATTATAATTTGTAGTGTTGATAATTTTTTAATCTATAAAAAGTAAAATATATGATGTTAACAATTTTTAAAATAAACTTTATAAAATCATATTATCTAGTTCTAAAATATTAAATAATGTGATGGTTTTAGTTAGTGAGTGTGTATGTGTGTGTATCATAGAGAGAGAGAGAGAGAGACAGAGAGAGAGAGAGAGAGAGAGAGAATTTTTAGCTGCAAACAAATTTCAAAATATAAATTTTGTACGCATTAAAATTAATAACAAAAGTCGTCACAGTAAACCACTTTGGTCTAGCCATATAAATTTCTCTACGTACCATACTATTTCAAATTAGCTAAGTTTAAATTTTACTTTTAACAAGGGAAGAGTAAGTAATACGACTAAAACACGAACCACAAGTATACTGAAATAGTAAAGCTAACTTTTGTAGACATGCAGGTGAACAGTATGGCATGTCATCACTGCATGTATGTGGTTTGGTCAACCACAAACCTAGAGAAGACAACAAAAGTCCTGCTAGACAATCAAACTATTGACCAATATTATTAGCTTTTTCATTGATACAATCTGTGGTAGAAATAATAATATCAAATATTATGTCAATTCACATTCATTTGTGAATAATTATGCAAATAATAATACATTATATACATTCCAAATAAAATATTTTATTTTTATTGAATTTTAATCATTTTTGTAAATAATATATATATATTCAATGTTTATTTTCATTTTCATTAAATCAATATTAATTTATAATTGGACATTATATGTACACAAAAAACATTTGAAATTTTTAATTTTTTTTTTCAAAGCAATTATTATTTTGGTTGTAAATATAGAATATAATTACGTAGCACTTTTTTTCCCACTCAACTGTTACAGGTTGGGGTAAAATTAAAAAAATAAACAAATGAAAAAAATGAAAATATATATAAAAGTCTATGAATGTAAATTTAAATAGTTGGTTAAATTTTATTGTAGCTTGATTTTTGGCACATTATTCTAATTACTTTCAAATTAATCTATTTCAAATTATAATTTGGGAAGTGCCAAAAAGTTTTTGTTTACAGCAAACTGTTATAACTTATTTCAAAGCTTTTTTTTTTTTTTTTTTTTTTTTTTTTTGACAAAAACTTTTATACATTTCTTTTATCAATGAACAAAAACTCCTCAAAACCTTTTTTTTTTTTCCTGACAAAGCTAAAAGAACAAAGAAAATAATTCGCTCTTTTGTTATGCCCTCTCAACATTTATTTTTCATAAGATTTACATTAAGCTTAGAGCATAAAAAATATTTTGTATATAATATTAAAACTCTTAAAATATTCACAATAATAATAATACAAAAAAAGAGAACAATTTAAATATACGATGTGCCATTATTTTTAATTACATTAATAAGTAATTATATTTTAAATTATTACGTATATTTATAAAAGAAAACAATATAAAAATATAATAACTAAACATTTTTCACATTAGGACTAAATTAATATATTTCACGCTTTTGTTTAAATTGTATTTTTTTAAAAATAATTATTGTTATAATAATTCCCATATCGCTTAGTGAAAATATATATAACAAATTATGTAATTAAGTACTTAAAACTTATTTTTAATTACCACGTTGCAATTCAGAGCAGAGCATGGAAGAGAGAGAGAGAGAGAGAAAGAATATTTATGACAGAACTTACAAAGAACGGAACAAAAAATTGAGGCCATGTATCATATGAAAAGTATTTATTTATATACTTAAACAATAGTGATAACATAATGATAATATATATATATATATATATATATAACTTCAAACATGTAAACATTTTGGCAGGTTATCATGTAAAATTTTGCATTGCAAATTTTAAAAAATTTAAGCAAATACGGGCATATTTTAATTGTAACATTTTTTTTTATCTGATAGTAACAACCTATATTTTTTAAAATATAGGAAGCTTATGGCTAATGTGGTACATTAAAATGAGTGTCAACCTTTTTAATACCAGTTTTTTTTTTGTTTTTTTTTTAACTACAACTAATATTGTGAATATTATTTCAAAATAAAGCAAAATTACATGAACGGCTTCTACAAATAAAAACCTTTTTTTTTTTCATTGATTGTGGAAAAAAATGTTAACTTTTACATGTGTTGTTATGAAATATCCGTAACTTTGTTGATCCGTTGATAAAATTTGTACTTTCTGGGTCGCGCTTGATTGTCTTGATTGTCTTGATTGATAGCAAAAAATCAAAACAATATAATTATCAAATATTATTTTTATGTTGCAATAGGTCTTGATTTTATAAGTTCTATTTCTACCTATTATGCATAGTTTATTAATATTTCAATAAATTAAAATCAAGAGCAAAGAGATGAAAACTTATTACATTAGATATTTATAATTTGACAGTATAATTACCAGGGATAATTTATGTTATTGCTTTAATTAATTATACATAGTTGTTATGATATTAATATGTTTTAGAATTTAGAAATTAATATTAATTTAATGACTTAACAATTTTATTACTATATTATAATATTATATTTAATGAGATTTTATGAATATATTGCTTTCTAACAAGGCATCATATAGATTGCCTTGGTTCTGACTTTATTTATACAATGAAAAAAACAAAAACTAAAATTTTGTATTACAATGCAGTTTTTATTTGATGAAAGGTTCATTTTACTACCTTTTAAGAAAGTTGAAGTAAACAAAAGAATAAAAACAAACATTTAGTTCAAATAGTGCAATATAATTTAATCTTATTGAAATATCTTTTCAGAAAAAATACTTTTTATCAAATTCATTCTGATTTTTTGTTTTTCATGATTATAACTTTTTTGATGTGTTTAGTTAAAATTGAAAGCAAAAAATTATATTAGAAAATTGAATATATATATATATATATATATATATATATATGAGTTACAAAATTGTTGTAAAATTTTGTCACTAAAAACAGGGAAGTGAAAACGGAAAATGTAGTGAAATGATATGTACTGTACACCTAATTAAACATGAAAACCAAATTTGACCATATTAACTTTTTGTTCAAAACATTTCAATAAAACAATACTTTTCTTTTATATTATAAATTTACTAAAGATTATTCAGAATTAAATGTGACATTTTTTTGTTTACCAATTAAATTTAATACTAGCACTTAAAATTTCAAAATTAGTTGAATAACAAACAATATCTGTTTAGATTTATTAGTTTCAATGTGCATATTTATATATAAATTGAAACAGTAGAGGGTTGTTGTTTTTTGAGTATTAAATTAGATTAAAATGATTATACCGCAGAACGTAATAGGAGAAAGTGAAAGTTTAACGTAAGACCAATACGTTTCACATCAATGCCCTTCACTTGATGACTAAGACTCAATTATATCTGCTTGATAATTACCACCACTTCAGCTTGTTGTATTTTGTTACTATTAAAACTTAAAGTATAATTAAGTCCGTTCAAAAACACCCCCTTCTTCCTACAGCTATTTCAACTAACAAACTATATTATATAACCAACAAGCGTAACACTTTGTGAAACAAAATAACACAAGGGAAATAAATTAACAATATATGTATTGAATAAATTTTAAAGTATGTTTATATTAAAATTTATAATAATTTATATTTTATGTTAAATATTTACGTTATTATAATTGAAGAATTTAATTATTTTATAATAACTGAGTTAGTATATATATAGATATATACATTTTAAAGTTCAGCGTATAATATATTTTTTATTAAAAAAAATATATGGAAGGCGGAAATCAAATTATTTAAATCAAGAGAGAGCAAGAGCGAGCGAGAGAGAGAGAGAGAGAGAGAGAGAGAGAGAGAGAGAGAGAGAGAGAGAGAGAGAGAGAGAGAGAGAGAGAGAGAGAGAGAGAGAGAGAGATAATAGCAACTTTTTTTGTAGTATGGTACCCATGATGATTTAAGCGGATTTGTGCCATTTTATTTAACCAATTTTTGTAAATAAGATAATTGTGTACATTTATGTAGTTTTATTTTTTTAATTTCCTTAGTAGCAATTTCAATTAATAATTCGAGTAAATTTTTTCTAGTAAGTATGAATTAGTCCAGTAATAAATATAATACATAAATAAAAAAATCAGCATTATTAAAAAGAACATGATATTTTTGTAATTGCTACAAATGAAGTTATAATTGGAAGCACTGATGTCTTCCTTTCTTAGTAAAGAAAAATATTATGTCAAGAAGAAAATAATGTGCATAAAAAAAATCAATATTTCAGTAGAAATTTATCAGCAACTACATATCTATTGATCATTTCACGTAAAAACATGTTTATACTTTTTACTTTCTATACAAACAGCTTCCTTTTTAGTTTCTATACAAATTTTCAAATTAATTACTGCATCAAACCTTTTTTTTATCACTATTCATTCTATGTTTCAATTGATTTTTCGTTGTAAAATAGTTTAAGGAAATACTCTTTTTATATCAATTTATCTTTTTCAATCTTTAATTGATGAAAAATTTTCATTTGGTGAAGTATAATGTAAAAAAAAAGAAGGTTGTTGGTCTCTTTTTCTTTCTAAGATGTGATGTGTATTTATTTATATAATATCACTCTGCTGTTTTTTTTTTTTTTTTTTTTTTTTTTTTACTTTTGAGTTGTGAGTTCTCTAAGGACATAAATAACTTTACACAATATCTTATCAAATTATAAAGGGCAAAAAAATGTGGTTACAATTTATTTTATGTAATTTTATGTTACTGAAATGTCTACTCAACTTTATATTACAGAAGTTTTTAAAGGTTTATATAAAATACACTTATTTTTCATCAAGAATAATGCACTGTTGATATCTATATTTTTTTTCTTCATAACTTAAACTTGGGAAATATATTACTCAGTTTATTAACAATAACGTTCCATTTTGAAAGTCTAACATATATGACTGATATTTTGCAGCTATTTAAATATAAAAATCTTCTTCATGGAAGTCCATATTTTTGTTGAGATTTTAAATGATGTATTATATGTTACATTTTATTATGTAATAAGATAACATTAAAACTAAAATACCCCAATAAGAAAAAATACAATTTAAATATAGTAGAAGGTCAAGTTAGCGTGTGACCCTCTTAAAACCATTTGTTGATATTATTATTATTTGTTATAGCGACAATAGTTAAGGAATTTAAAATAAGTCCAAAGATCAAGATTAAGTATTATCTCGATTAAAAGTATTATGAGAGTGAATTGATGGAACTCAAAATATTGTGTATCGTAAAATAATTTGTAAAATGGCGTAATTTGTGTTAAAACCCTTGTCAATTTACTTTTTTATTATATATAATACTATATTGATAATCACCATACCTTATTTTCATTTCCATTTATTTTCATTTTTACTGTTATATCACGTATGTGACGTCAAAGGCCGTGATAGGGGTAAAGAACTTGAGAGAGGAGCTTAAATTTATCACGTGACCAGAGCGGTGACTGTGAGTGGCGGTGGTACATTGTGACGTCAGATACGTGATATAACAGTCAAAATGAAAATAAATACAAAATCAACGTGGTGGTGTCTATATCATGGATAATAAGGTATGGTAATTATCAATCTAGTATTCTAAATGATAAAAATAGTAAGTTGACAAGGGTTTTAGACAACGTACAAATTTTCATTTTAAGAACTAAATGTAATATCTTTAGTATCAATTAAAATAAATTAGATTCATTAGAGAAATTAAAAAACATAATCGTACTGTAATAATAATTACCAGATAGAATAGTTCAGTTTCTACTATAATAATAATAATAGTTTTTTTATTGGGTTTATATATATAAATAAATAAATTATAGAGTGTGGTGTATAAGCTACAGAAAAAAAAGAAGCTAAATCCTAGTCTAAAATTCCCCGATCCTGTACGGTATGGAAGAGTTCTATTCTTTCTCATCATACTCGTACTATATTAGTGATGTTCATAATAATAAAAAGTTAAAAGTACTGACAAGTACAATTAAACTCTCTTACAAATAGGTAATCCTGTCAGCACTTCGTGTAGCTCATGCAAGCTTTAATGAAGTTTTTGAGTAAAAAAAAAAAAAAAAAAAAGATCTATCCCATGTGATAAGCAAACTAATCGAGCTGCTCACGAACTTAGGCTTTACGATGACATAAAAAAATACTCTCTGCATTTATGCACCTTGCATGACCCACTAACAAAGATATTTCCGCTGGTTTTATGACTGCTTAGCTGCGTGTTATTTAAGCTTCATTTTGTCCAACCGCAGGCATCAGGAAATAAGTTTTTCACGTCTACAGACACGATCGAACTTCTTTTTTTTAAACATATTATATTCTACGTCAGTATCAAAAACTGTGAAATGAATAAACACTGTATTAAACGCTATAAGTTTTATTTTTTGTATACATATAAAAAAATGACATATATGATACAATTCAATTTGATTTAAAATAGGATTTATTGCAATAAATATTACATCATAATTTGTATTTTAACCCCCTCTAAGCCATCCTGCAACCTGCATAATGTTGTCACAAAGAGACTAAAATTTTATAATAAAATGAGTGTATAAATAGGGGGAAAATTGATAGTGTTTTTGTTTTAATTTGGATTATATACAGACTGTTTGTCTGTATATTTGCTGCATACAATAAAAAAATTCTGATTACAATTTAATAATTGTTGTATATTATAATACTTGTATATGTATTTATGTAAATGTATGCATACTTTATACTTTATGTTATTATGTACAGTATATTTAGGAAACAACATATCATTGTATAGGCTGTAGAACTTGGATGATGTTATATTGTAGAATGTTTTAAAACATAGAGCATAAAAATTGGAATATATATTACTCACTTCATTTTTTATTTTGAGTTAGCTATATTTATTTAGAATTTTTTTTTTCTCACTGTACGCTTACAATTTTCTTGCATGATTCATGCTTCATTTTTGCCGCATGGCATCGCGTTTGGTCGCGCGGTTTTTGTTCTTACATGGAGTTTAATGGAAAACAGTAAAATTACCTCTTTTTATATTTATTTTTTATTTTGTTATTTTTTAAATTCGTTTTTTCTTTTATGAATGAACCTCTTGCTATGGATTTTTTTTAAATTGCTGTAACGTGTAAGTGAAAACGATTTTTCCATAAGAAATGCATTACGAATAATTTAATTATTTTAAAAAGTTTGTTCATTGCAAGTGGTCCATCACAGAGCTTGTAAAGTTTTTCAGTTGAAACAGGGTTAAAATAATAAAAATCTTACATGCCTTGGAATTAGTTCGATTAGATTGATAAAAAAAAATTAAATCTGTATGAAAACGTAATCCATATCCAATGCTAGTATTTAATGGTAAAATAGTATTATTAGCTTATTAGCAGTTCTATAAGCAAAAGTTATATAAGTTAACAATAAATTGTAGATTTTTTTTTAAAAAAATTGGAAGTTAAAATTAATAAAATTAAGAACAATGAAAATACAAAATTTTATTCATTTGATGTTTCACAAAATAATATATGACCTGAATTAATACAGTTAATCATTTATGAAAACAAAAATTGCAAACACAAAAGATAAAATTTTAAATTAAATTTTAGTTTATAACTTTTATATATAATATTTAAATTAAATTTTATTATAATTGCGAAAAAAAAGATATATATATATATATATATATATATATATATATATATATATATATATATATATATATATATATATATATATATATATATATATATATATATATATATATATATATATATATAATTTAAATTTCACATTGTGTTTTTAGCTTTAGTAAACTAAACTCTAATTATAGTTTGAAATAATATATTATTTTAAACTAATTCTATTCTTCTTTTGTTTCTACTTGCTATTTCATTAAAACTTTGTGTTAATATTATTGCCAACGTCACTGTTTTCCTATCATACCAACAACGACACAGACACTATGCTTCGCATTTACAAAATAATATCAACTTTTGTATAGGGTTAGTTATCCCCTACTATTTTTTCTATTATTATTATTTTTTTAGTTAACAAAATTTATTTTTTAACGTTTTAAATTAACTAAAATAAATTAAAACTTTAAGGCTAATCTCTGATGTTTCATATATTAAATGCATAAAATATATACACACATACAAAAAGATAAAGAAATAAATTAGTTTTTGTAAAAAAAAAAAAAAAAAAAAAAAAAAAAAAAAAAAAAAAAAAAAAAAAACAGTTTATCGGGTACAAAAGGTTTCAAAACTTTTGTATTATTATTATTATAGTATTTTATTATAGCTGTTAAAAAAAAAATCACAAACAAAGTTTTTCCTTTTTTAATCTGATTTTTAATGCGTGAATTACGTTCTGATCGTTCTCGTTGTTGCTCTATAATCACAGTTCGAGAACCTGTATCAAAGTATTTCACACGCAACTTGCGTGAATTTCATACAACAACCCTCATTTGTAGTGTTTCCCTTTCATGTTTACTAATAACGCAAATTATTTAATATGCCATCTGTTTTATATTATGTACAAAACTGGGAAAAAATATATATATATTATCTCCTTTTTTTATCTCTTTTTTTTTTCTTTTATAAAAATATCGAATTACTATATAGTTCAGATATAAAGAAAAAATTGGTAGAATTCCAAGACAAAGATTGATTGTTAAAAAAAAAAAAAAATCTTTATAATATTTTTTTTATCTTAAGTATGAAAGATAAAAATCGCCCCCTTTTGTTTAACTCTTATTTTTCTTTATATATAGATATATAATATATATATATATATATATATATATATATATATATATATATATATATATATATATATATATATATATATATATATATATATATATACACAAGTATATAAACTTAAAATTAAATGGTGCAATTATTCATATTCTAACTACTAAAAAAAGTTAATGTTTCATTCTGTAAAGAATATTGATAAAAAAAAAAAGTAGTTGAAAGACTCTTTGTGTTTTATATTAGGTATACTTTACTTAAGAAAACTATCTTAACTTTTTTTTTTTATTATTATTATTATTATAAAGTTTTATTCTCAGTAAAGCCAAGTTTTGCATTTAGCAGTACAAAATGCATTAACATTGTGGTCTCGCTTCTATGGATTTTAAAATACACTGCATATAATCTACATAAATTTACTACATTATGTGATTTGTTTAACGATGCATATGATGCTTGGTTTTTAAGAAGGATTAATAAATTACATAATATAATTATCTTTTTTGTAAGTGTGATAAATAAAATAATACGTCAAAGGTCGATGAATATAAACATATTATTACCTATTTGAAATTTTATATACAAACATACTATACAGTATTATGTAGAGAGAGAGAGAGAGAGAGAGAGAGAGAGAGAGTTAAAAACATCATTAAAATATTTAAAATATAATTTATTTAGCATTATAATGATATGGATTAAAAATTGTAAATATTATCACATATTTATTATCGAGTATATATAATGAAAATTTAAATTAATTATTTCCTAGTAATTTTACGCATGTATTTATATTATAAACATATGCAAAAAAACAAAAAATCATTTTATTCATTTAATATTTGAAAAGCATTCCTTAAAAAAGGTTTTCATTTAATTGATTACTAATTCATTGTATCGTCCCATGTGAATTTATTTGTCTTATCTCCAACTTTTTTGATAACCTTTATAAATTGTTCTTATGTTTGTGTGTGTGTTTGCTCTTTATTATAGAGATTATAGTTGCATCATTTTTTTTTTGTTTGTTTTTTTTTTTTTTTTTTGCAAATAAGACAAATAAATTCTCAAGATACGATATCCTAAGTATCTGTCTCTTTAGTCTGATTTAGCGATAGCGACTGCAACTATATCCTAGTTTGCAATACAGATAATGCTTACTCTAACTCTAAATTGAAGTCAATTTACACTTATTTCTTCCATTACATTTATACTAATATTAGTAGAGTTTACCCCTACGTAATATTATTTTACTAAGTTTTCCTATAGAAAAAGATTTTTTTCTTCCTCTTGTTTTGATAAAATATTCATGAGGTCGAAAGGGGGAAACATTAAAATAAGATCTTTTCATTTTAGCGACACTTTTTGTTTTGGCTTCATCAAATGCGTATAAAAACTATTTAGGCTTTATTCCAAGTTATTTGTAGAACTGAGCCAAACATAGACAATGATTTGTGTATATTTAGCTAATTTAAAGTTATATTTCTTTTTGATAAACATAAGATGAACATAATAAACAGAAAACTTACTTATTTTCCTACTCATTATACAGAAAAAAAAAGAAAAGAAAAAAAAAACTTTTTTATTTTTTTATTTTCATATTATTAAATCAGAAGCAGATTCAGAAAGTTATTTTTTGGAAGAGTTTTTGACTGCAATAATAATTTTTATCTGTCAAGACAATATTATGTTATTTTAGCTTTTTTTCTTGTTGTATTTTAAAATTTTATTATTTTTTATCTTACATTTCTTTTAAATAATCGGTTTCTTAATAAAAATAAAATGTTTCAAAAACAAAATTTCCATTTAGTTATTTTTGCATTATTTTTCAGCTTTTAAAGTACTTTTCATTAAAGTAAAAATATTTTATGCAATGAAAAGAAACAATTTTTAAACCGACTATTTTAATTAACAAATAATACAGATAAACATCAATAATTGGCATACATCATAAAGCATATGAGCTTATGGATTGATTGTTACTATAAATACGCTTTCTGACAGATTTTATTTTATTTACATACGTAGTGCTATTAAAAAATTAATATATGTATATATATATATATATATATATATATATATATATATATATATATATATATATATATATATATATATATATATATATATATATATATATATATAAAAAGAGACCTAGATAAAAGTAATAAAAATGATTAAATGAGAAATGAAAAATGAAAAACATTTGTTTAAATTTTTTTAAATCAATTTATAGGATCTTTGTATTTGATAGAAGTGCTTAAAACTCTTTTAAAATTTATTTAAGTTGAATATAACAATGGATTTGATAAAAGTATGCTTGCTTAAAACCTTAGTAAAAGCTTTAGAAATTACTTGAACATAAAATTCTAAATTACTTTACAAAACCTTTAAAACATCAATTACTATTATACAACAATGAACCTAAATATATAGAAACATGATCTTATCTCAAAATTAACATTTACTTCCATTTTCAAAGCAAGCACACTAATGTAATATAAAATTATTTATTGTATTTCGATAGTATAGTAGTAAATTACTATTTTACTGTTCTCGTATATTTGATAGGAAATCACGCCAAAAATGCCAGAGGCATGATCATGTATGTCCCACTTTTTGAGTTATGAGCCTACACTTTATATAGGTTCATCCATGAGCCAATTCATCCACCAATCATCCCTTATTTGTAGTTAGCCAAACCCATATAGTGTTGGTGTATTCGCTGTAGGCAATACTTTTATCCCTAACTAACCAAAAATGATGTCCATATATAAAATGAATTATGATAAATTGCACAAGAACAAAAAGCACGTATTTCATTTATATATAACATGTATAGCGATATACATGATACAATAATTTATGTATTTTTATAAATTAATTATAAAATTACTGTATTTGAAAATAAATTGATAAACAATTTGATTATAAGTTTAGATTATATATAAACTGTTATGCTATACAATATTCAAACGGTTTCATTCAAAATTTAAAGAAAATATTCAAAGAAATACATTTATATAATAATTAGTGTAGAATGTGCATATTATATAGTAAAAGGTTCAAGAGTATCAGTGGAATATGAAAGCCAATAAATTTAATCTTTGTTACGTACTCTTCCCACTCTAATTTGGCATATTTTAGTAATAGTGATATTGACTGATTTTAATTGAGCTGTCATTAAAATACATGTACTTTTGATTATTATTACCATTGAATTCTATGGTAATGCTTTTGAAATTTCGAAATATGAGAAAACTAGGCTATTCAGTATACTCTAAATTCAATTGTTATTATTATTTACTTACGTTTGTTATGGTGAAATTAATTAATAAACACGAAATGGGATCTTCAAATCTGATGAAAATTTTTACTACAATTTTAATCTAGCCCCACGAAAGAGCATGAAAATACTGTAAAGTATGCAATTTGCGTGACTTGTCATGTTTTGACGTCAGAAACGTGCAAAAATTAGTACAAAATGTTGTGCAGGTTGCATAATTCGAAATTTTCTGATCACTGCTACGGAGCTACAGTTGGTTTTTGAGACAAACTAAAGTTATTTATATAAGTCCTATCAAGTGTTTTGTGATATAAATGCTTATATTTTCTTCTGGTCTATTCCTTTAAATGTTATTATTATATTAGCCTACTATTGTTTTAAATTTTAATTTCAGTTTGACAAGACCAATGCTTGTTGTAGCATGTGTAATGTTGATATAAACTGCCTGGGTCAATAAAATTATTTCTATTATTATGCTATTCTTTTTAGCACAATAAGAATATGTTTAAAGGAATAGACCAGAGAAAAACATAAGCATTTATATCACAAAACACTTGATGGGACTTACATAAATAACTTTAGTTTGTCTCAAAACCCAACTGTAGCTCTGTAGCAGTGATCAGAAATTTCGATTTACGCAACCCGCATAACATTTTCTTACTAATTTTTCATGTTTCTGACGTCATAAACATGAATAGTCATTTAAATGGCATACTTTACAGTATTTTTACGCTCTCTCAAGGGGCTACATTAACATTCTGATAAAAATTGTCAACAGTTTTGAAGATCCTATTTCATGTATATTCATTAAAAAGCAAATGTTGTTTTATGTGGTCTATGGCTTGAATACTCCACTGTAAAAGTTAATTCATTACGTAATACTAAATTTAAATAAAGCTTTATTCGTCAATAATAAAACAGTATAATATGAAGTCATATTCACATCTTTCATATTTTTGTACATATAAGAATAAATGACGAACATAAAAAAAGCAACTAGCAGTATTTTTTAAGTGTGCAACGGATGTATGATATTCACTTCTCTTTTATTAATGTCTTTAAAATGTACATTGCACATTTTACTTTTATAACATGTTTCTATTTCAGAATCGTTAAAAGTGCAACAAAATGCTATATACACAATATTTCTAGTTATATAAAAAAAATATAGCTTTAACACCGGATACGATAAACTAGAAAAAAAATTAACTTGACAAAATATAATAATCAAAAATAATAATAACAAATAAAATACTAAAAGTTAATAGGAAAAGATAAAAAAAAAAAAAGCAGTCAAGCTCAATAGCTTTCAAAATGTTTTACAGTCCTATCAAAAATAATATCATTACACATTTCAGAGGAAGTACTAGTTTTTATATATAAAACTATAAAATATATTATGAATTTAAAGACAAATAACTGCTAAAATATTCCTTATTATTTTTTACTAAACATAATACTCAATAAATGAAAAAAAAAAATAGCATAATAATCTTTAATAGTAAATCTTCTTTAATAGAGAATTATTATATATATATATATATATATATATATATATATGTAACAAAAATTTACAACCTTCTTGTTATGAAACATATAAAAAAATGTAACACGTTTCTATTTTTATTACACAATGAAAAGAAATACATTACTTTAGTAATAACTTTTTTTCTGTCCATATAATGTATTTTCCATTAAAAAAACTTTTGTAGCGAATATGAAGCACAAATAAGTTTGTTGGTTAAAAACGACCTAGTTCCTCAAATTTGAATGTTATATAAGTTAACCTAATGGGTGTTATTCTTAAGAGTAATAAAAGTTTATAAAATAACAATATTCAAAAGTTGCAATTCAGCGGTCATTTTATTATGATGTAAAATTCACGGATGCATAAAACCATATAAACTCTCATCATAATAATATGCAATATCATAAAATTACAAAGTGCATTCAGCCAACTAACTTATTTATTACCCTAATATATTTTACATGTCATTTAATATTGTATATCATTGCTTGGTTAGAAAGTTAACTATTTGACTTTTCTTTTTTAATGTAAAGTCTCAATGTTGTTGTTTTTTATTGCATTGTAGTTTGTACTATTAAATAAGAATAATAAGAAATAAGAATAAGAATGTAAGAATCAAAATAAAATACGATATAAGTATTTTTTTATTGCTTTAATATGTTAGTTTTTTACTACAATAGATAATTTTATGGTATAATATTGGTATTCAATTAAGTGCAACAAATCAAACAGGTATTAAAATTGATGTGCTTAGAAGTACAGCAATTAATTGATTTGTGTGTATGAGAGAGTGATAATTGGCTTCAATTAAAATATAAAATTATTGATTAATTCTCGTTCATACAACCATAAATAAATAAATGTTAATGAAAATTTTGATTAAGCCTGGCTAACAGCTTACCTGTCGAGAACCTGAATCGTAGGTCAACTTAATTGAAAGTACCATTTGAAACCTATTTGGTACCATTTAGCTACAAGTTTTTTGTAAGGTATTTTTAGATTTAAAAATATTGTATTTAATTAAAAAATATATATTGTTTAGGTTAGCATGAAAATTTGTTATAAAAAAAAAATATTCTAAAATGCTTATCATTGCAAAGCATTGCATACTGTCAGTAAACAAAAATACATCGCTGCTGAGGTTAACATGTACGAAAGAAAAACAAAATACCTCACTTACCAGAGTGTAAATGATTGAATAATTCATTAATTCAATACCTCTACGTTTGTTTTTTATTATTATTTTTTTAGGTGTGTGTGCATTCATACATACAAACAATACGTAGAATTATATACGATATGGATTAAAAATAGAAAAAAAAAAAGTAATAAATTAATTGTATTATGTGAAATATACATGTCATTGAATTTTACAATGATTATAATTTTATTTCTAAATGTATCACAAAAATAATAATATGGTAAAATATGCAGAGTGTACTCATTTTGAAACAGTAATATAATAATTTTAGCATTTTATTTTGTTCATCATTTCAAGAGAGAGGATAATAAAGTCTCTACGTTTATTGTCATACAACTTTTTATTACTATTGTATTTAAATTTTACAATTGTAAATTAATTTTGTTACTACTGTACTATACTATAACATTACAACATAAGAAGTTTTGTGTGTAATATTATAGTATAACATGGCGTCAACACGTTCATTACTTTTATGGTAATAAAATATAAATAAAATTATGCTATTATAATAAAGATTTAACGATTATATAATCTTTAAAAAAAGAAATTGAAAAAAAAAATCAAGAAATAAAATATATATTATGCTTTGGTTGTAAATATACTTTTTACTTTCAAAAATTAATACAGTTAAAAAAGCAACGTTACTACAACATGATTTTTAATCAGTTTTGATGTCAAAGACTCAGCTATTGATTGTATTAATACAATGAACTTTTTGTAATTCAATATAAAATGGGAAATGTTATTAATCTGATTTGGTCTTTTATACCTATTTATATATTAAATATATAAAAAAAGTATTATAATGTCATATGATTTGTATAGAAATTTTAAAACAAAAAAGTGAATCGTTATTTTTCTCTTTATACGTATAAAAACTCTTTTCAAATATTTTTGACAATGATGAATTTTTCAATTGAAAATCAGTAACAATAATAAAAAGTTAAAACAAGAATAACAATAAAAGGATGAAAAATGCATCAGAAAGATTGAGTAATTATTTTTTATGATTGTTATACTGTTTTATATTGTATACGGAAAAGAAAAAGAAACAATCCGCTTATGTTTTTTTGTTTTATAAAGCTTTTTATTTTTAGAGTTTTATTTAAAAATAATATAAAATATAATCAAGATAACAAGGAGCAAATATTGATTTTTTATTGTTTAAAATAGTCTGCCTGTCATGACTGAGAGTAATATTAATTTACTATATCAACTCAATCTTTATGAATACAATTTTAGCTTATTATATTTTATTATTGTTTTTATTTCATAATAATATACATTGATTTTTTGTTTAAAAAAATAGATTTTATATTATTAAATATAAATTCACGTTAAGGAGTTCTTTTTTAGTTACTTTGTATTTAAATGTTTTATATTTTTTTGAAGTTGTGAGAAAAAAGAAACCAAGCAGAAAAATCAAATTATGTTGTTGTTGTTTTGTTTTGTTTTAAAAGGCACTCAAAACGTTGAAGTGCTTGAAAATTTGTTTAAAATTTTTGTGAACCCTAAAATATATAACATTTATTTTTATTTATTATATATATCTTTTATTTTGCATAAAAGAATCAATATGTTTCTTTACAATGGTTTTATTTTTATATAAACATATATACTGAGAAAATAAAATATTTTGATAACGAAACAAAAGGGAAAAAATAGTTCCAGGTATATATATACCACGCAATGATAGAGAGAGAGAGAGAGAGAAAGAGAGAGAGAGAGAGAGAGAGAGAGAGAGAGAGAGAGAGAGAGAGAGAGAGAGGTTACACAAAACGTACGCGTTACGAATATTTATTGTGCAACTTGGCAAGGGTTATATCAACACGAAAATATCCTCTAAATCAAACCTAACTTTATTATCATTATCCTGAATTATTATTATCCATATTTATACCATATTCTCTATATATTGTTTATTTTAAAGTACGTACAATATAATACACACAAAGAATATATATATATATATATATATATATATATATATATATATATATATATATATATATATATATATACGTATACGTATACGTATACGTATATAATTGAACTCGTTAACTTTTATTATTATCATTTATATAAATTATTAAATCATATTGAAATATTATGTATATCATTATCAATTATTGTATTTGATATACATAAAATTTAATTGACTAATATTGTATAAAATATATAAATTCAATAAATTATATAATTACATAAGTGCTTGTATGTATATATATATATAAAAGTTTAAATATCTTTTTATCGTTCTTTTTATATTTATATATATTTGTGTCAGTTGGCAACGATATACTATTTTCCTTTTATATTACGTGTTTTTTTATATCTATGTATGTACGTATACGTATTATATAGAACCTTTTGTATAGGGAATAAGGCACCATTACAAAAGGCAAATAAAGGCGCTAGGCAAAAAGACACGAATATATTCAACTAGCGAACTGTAGCATTGCTTCTTTCCTTTTTACTAGTTTAAGAGACGAGAAAGAAAGAGAGAGAGAGAGAGAGAGAGAGAGAGAGAGAGAGAGAGAGAGAGAGAGAGAGAGAGAGAGAGAGAGAGAGAGAGAGAGAGAGAGAGAGAGAGAGAAAAGAGGTTCCCTCGCGGGTATAAATC
>OX439131.1:41581192-41758692 GCA_949318235.1 Ecdyonurus torrentis | reverse complement strand
ATACTCTTTCAAAAATATGTTCTAAATTAAAGCTTTCCAGTTTGAGTTTTAAACAAAGAGAAATAGTAATTTTAAAAAGTGTAAGAAAGGGTAAAAAATTGTTATGATTATTTGGAGAGAGAGAGAGAGAGAGAGAGAGAGAGAGAGATTACGAGAAAAACGTGTATCTTCCTTTTGTTTTTAGCACAAGACAAAGATTTTTAATTTTCTTGATATTTATAATACTTTATTCTTCTTTCTTTCTTATAAACAACAAGTTTCTAAATAAAGTTGTTTATTTTTTTTCTCCTTCTTCTTATATTATAACGTAATGTAAAAGTTTGTATTGCCTTGACTTTTTTTTTCTTTTTTTATATTTCTTATCTTTATAATATAAAAAGATGTTAACATTTCATTTTGTGAGCTTTTCTGTATAGTTTTCATCTTCTACTTTATGTTTCTATTATTTGTCAGTTACAACTGCATTTTTTTTTTTTTTTTTTTTTTTTTTTTTTTGTTACGTGCTATTCATCTTACTCACAAGATGTTCAAGTCAACGGTTTGAAACCAGCACATACATAATATAACACTTATATACATTACAATATATATATATATATATATATATAATACATATACATAGAGATGTTACAAACATCTAACACAAGATGCCTTAAAAACAAACAAGCTTTTCTCCTCTCTTTTTTTTTACGTTGTAACCAGTAAACAACTTTCTTTCTTCGTTACAAAGTATATAATATATATTTATTCAAAGAGCTTGTATAATAAATTTACTTTGAAAATTAATTTATAGTTTTCTATTAAATGGAGTGTATTTATTCTCTCTTTTTAATATATAATATATTATAATATATAAAGTTTCTTTATTTTATATATATATATATATATATATATATATATATATATATATATATATATATATATATATATATATATATATATATATATATATAAGATTTAAGTTATTTTGTAATTAATCGTAAAATGAGTTCTAAATGTGCTTGCATTCAAGTTAGAATAATTTACTAGCTAAGGATGTAGCAACTTTGTAAATCACGTTTCCTCTACTTTTGTTACATTTATTTATAGTAGTTTGTTTGTATCTAAAATTGATAAAAATCATGAAAACATTAAACTTTGGAATGCAGTAAATTTTTTTATTTACCTTACTTACGATTAAAAAAGTAATCATCAAAGTAACTACCTTATAAAAGTTTTAAGGTAATCAGTGACTACTGCAATCAATGCATATTATTGATAGTAATACACGTATTGATATCATTAATACACTCTATTTCCATTTTCAGTTTTTTGTTTCATTTTTTCTTTTTTTATAACTATATCATAATACATTACATTATTTTTTTTTAATCAAATACATAAAGAAGAAACATTACAAGTACAAAGCTAAAAACCATAATATTCACTGTTTTTTTTTTAGAATTACAATATAATGATCAGTGAAAAGTAGAAGAAGAAGTTCGCTTTGCAATGCATGTACCATTACTTCATTAAAGTTATATATATATATATATATATATATATATATATATATATATATATATATATATATACATACACATACATACATACATATATACTGTATAATTGTATTTTATTGTGTAATACTTAAATCTGTATCGTAACATTTTCAACAAAAATATAATAAAATACTGATTTCCAGTGAGATTTGAGATTATACAGAGTCAATAGAATAAATGTGATTCAGTCAATATAGTTAAACTAATATTAAAGTGAAGTTTAAAACAAAGCACTCTTTACCGCGGAAACAATAAAAATTACTACTTAAAAATATATATAATACAAAAACAAAGACAATAGTAATTTTTTTTATTCTCTTTTATTTGCAGTAATAACTGAAATAACGAACATTTTTTCTCTATAAAATACTATTATATATTTTATTTACTGTGTATATTTTATAAATTATATATAAAAAAAGTTTTTTTTATATACCTTGTACTCTCTTTTATCTGTGTAAATTTGATATTGACGTTAGCTACGTCATCAATAACCCCTCGAGCACAGCGAACACACAACTCAAATTACACTCACGACAGGTTGGGTCATGTCAACTCTCGACTAGCACGCGTACTGTGTACGTTCAACGAAAGTCACTCCAGCTCTAGCACGTCGTGCAAGAACTAAGATTTCTCCTCGTCCTTGGAAACTAATAATACATTTTACTACTTTTTTACGTCCCTCTTTTCAAATAAAATATATATCGTGATTGCGTTGATTTTTTTTCCTAAACTTCAATTTAAATTTTAATTAATAAATTTTATAATATTAAAACTTTCTAAAGCAGGTAAAAAAAAATATATACTGTATATATAGAAGAAAACATATCAAATTTGAAAGTTTTTTGATACAAAAATCATTAGGTATTAAATTTTTGCATGAATACATCCAATGATCTAATTTTTAAATATTAACTTTTGTAATTATTTTTTTTTTGTGATTATTTACTTTTTATAATTATTTTTTATTTATTTAATTTTTTTTATTATTATTATTTTTTTTTATCATTAGTATTTTTTTTTTGTTAGTGGTTACATCAAAGGACAAAAATTCAGAAATAGTACTGTATACTCAAAGAAGTTAAAAATAGCTCAAAAATTCAAATAGCTAGCTTTTAAAAATTTCGTTAATCTATAGTTTTTAACGTTTTTGTTTTTTTTGTTGTTGTTGCTGTTGCTTTGTTTGATTACTTTGACATTTTAAATACTGTATGGGCGTTGTGGTGTCAAAAGAGCCAACAGCTAAAAATATGTGTAAGACAATATAAAAAAATATTAAAAAAAAAAAAAAAAAAAAAAACTAACAAAAGAAAAAAATGGCAAAAAAAAATAATAAAAATTTTAAATTAAAGAAGGTTAATTCTCTTACGTTGGCTTAAGTATTTTAATTTAGCAAAAAAATGTGAACTATTTTAAACTGTCTGGTCCTTTCGTGACTATTACCTAATAATATTATAAAGCTCTAAGTTTGAAACTCTCTAGCAGCGGGAAAAAAATAGTACATATCATACTTACAAATATCACTTTTAAAAATTTGGAAAAAATTCTTACAATCAATTCAAAAAATATAAAATAAAGGATAAATATATTTTATTTTAATTTTAAAATATTTAAATTTCAGATATTAATATAAAAATCATAATGAACTCACTAATTTTGATTCATAATATTTATGATTTTTTTTCTATACAAAAATCAAAGTTTACATAGTTAGTGCTAAAAATAAAATTAAAAATAATATCCCCAAAAAATTGTAAAAGCTAAAAACATTTTGCAAGCAAGCAACAAAAAGTTTTGTACTGTTGAACTAACTCAAGAAGGGTTTAAAGAGGAGTTTAATGAGGCATTTTCACTGTGAGTTCCTACCATATGGTTGGATATGCCTGAAATACTCTTGCAATTGTACAGAAAAAGACGAGAAACAAGTAAAACTTATACAATTTCATCGTGTTTAAAAAAAAATTTAACTAAAAAAGGGTGGATAAAGTTTGACATTAAAAGACGAAAGTTGAAACTAACTATAGTAATTAATGTCTTTGTTTATTTAACGTTACATTTCCAAATATATATAGTATAAAGTGGTTTGAATAAAATTTTAAATAAACATGGGACTTATATAAACAATAGCCTAAGACTATATAGTACTTTCCAATCATAAAGTTTATATTATACTTTATACTTACATTCTGAGAATATTTTCATACATTTAAATTGAACTTACATTAAAAAAAATAATAAATCTAATTTTGTTTCAATGTTCAACAGTTACGAACAAAAATTCCTTTTATTTTCTCTATATTGTAGTTTTCTGCAGTTATACTAAACACAAAAATATCGCGTGCAAAGAATAGTAACCTGCGTGTAAGCTCTTTTTGTTTCTCCCCTTGTGGTGTAAAGCAGCACACACATACACACACACACATTCATACATAGCACACATATATACCCATACACAAAACTCAATTACTTTCATACACAAGAGGTTTACATTTTTCTTTTATACTTTTGCAAGTTAAGTGAGCCCCTAGACTCGTATGCAACCTGATGCGAACATATGACACACATGTTGCCTATGTAATCAGGCGCTCTACAAAATGGCGGTATTCTCTGATTTTTAAATTTTAATGCTTTGACCTCATGAAAGTTAATTTAAAATTTTCTAAAAATATACTTATGTAATGGAATTTTTTGTTTACCACCGTACTATAGTACTGTTTCTGTGTGTGTGTGTGTGTGTGTGTGTGTGTGGTGTATACAATATTATATATATATATATATATATATATATATATATATATATATAAAAGGTCCCATTTACTGTACATGTGTCAAGTCAGCATTTTTATTTTACAATCGAAGAAATGTTTGCAGACTTTTTTGACATTGTAAATATCCCCATACAACGTCACACACATTCACACTCTCTGAGCTTCGTAATGCAGTTTCAAACTATAAATGTCCCTAGATGAATAAAAAGGTGATAAAAAGTGTTGATGTTTATAGTTTGTAAATGTTTTGTAACACCCAGTGAGGGGCAGATACAAGAAAAGTTTTGAAAGATCGATGCAAAAAGCTCAACATTTTTACATTTTGTAGGTCGATGTTTGCAAGGCTTACAAAAAAGGAGTGAGGTAAAATTTGAGTTTTAGAGATACTTTTGAGCAAGCAACCGCTGGATCCCACGTTGTAGAAACAACTTCAAAGACAACCATCCGTTACAAAGAAAATAATTATGAAGTATATACGAAAGAGAGTAACTTTGATGTGACTTTGTTCCATTATCACTTTTGATTGATGTAAATTATAAGCTTTAAAATTAGTGCAATTAATCTTGGTTTAAATCTGGTTTTAAGTAGCTTTAAAAAAATTAGATGATTTGTCTTTTATTTTTATTTTTTTCCTTTTAATAAATATATACAAGTCTCATAAATCTTAACGTCCCTTCAACAAATTGGGGTAACTTAAAAATAAAGTGAAACAATCATCTTTAGAGCAACTTTGCAGTAAAAATGCATTCAAAACGTTTTCTTTTTACCAATAAGTTTTATAAAATATTGCTACTCATTTGCATTTTAATTGGCCATTAATAATGATAATAAATCTTAAACAGGAGTTTAAAAAGAATATTTTTGTGGGTTTATAGGGTACACAAAATTTCTTACTTTAAGAAAAAAAAAAAAAAAAAAAAGAAGAAGAATGGTTTTAACATCTTTCTTTCTTTATAATATTTTTCCTTCACGAAAAAAAAAATGAAGCTGACCTTAGTTGGGGGTCTAGTATTTTATAACCATTAATTTTTAGTTGAGACAGACTCTGACCCAAATAAGCGAGTTATGGGGTAAGACTTCGAAATTTATAAGCCAGTGCAGGGCTCTATAATAAAATACTACTTTCTCTCTCTCTTGCTCTCAACCCGCGTGCCAAGTTCCGGGCTAGAGGAGCTACATAGGCTGATCCGTCTGCAATATCAGCAGCAGCAGGCTCATATCTCAGCCTCTCTTTCACGCTCTCTCTCTCTCTCTCTCTCTCTCTCTCTCTCTCTCTCTCTCTCTCTCTCTCTCTCTCTCTCTCTCTCTCTCTCTTACGTACTGCACGTTCACTAGTTCACTCCAACAGCAACCACAAAGAGAAGCGAGGTCGTTTCGCGTACAATCCGATTTCAATCTCTAAGCCATTACGAAAAGAAAAAAAAAGTTGTGGAAATGCATATTATAATAATAAAGATTTTCATTTTAAAACGACATAAATATAGAAAAAAAAATATTATATATTTTTCTTAAGTTGATCATAAAATCAATATTTTACATTGTTTTATATTAAAAATAAAAAAAAAATATTTAAGATTATATATATTTTTTGATAATACAATTGTCATTTTTATACTATATAGAATTTAAATCATTTTTCATTTAAAAATACATTATAATTTTGATATAAAATTTATGTCTTCTGAGATTGTGTAGCTCAATTAGTGATTACCATCTTTATACTTGAGTGATTAATGGAGTATTTCATCTGCAGATTTATTAAGAATTAATTTCTCTTTTAAAATATTTTTTTTAAAACAGATATAATCGTTCATCCTTTTTATAACAAATTAGAGTACAATTTCAAAAATATAGAAGAGGGGATTTGAAAAGTGAAAAAAATTATATCATATTTAAAAATGATATTAAATATGATTAAAAATGAATTTAAATTTCTCTTCCTTATTTTTTAAGTTAATATCAAAATATTGAAAGTGTTACGGATTATACTTTATGAGATTTTATTTTTCAAAAAAATTGAAAAATTATAAACTTGTATATTATTATGCTATAATTATATAGCTTATTAATATTTAATAATGCAAAGTTGTATTAGAAAGTTAATACATTGCTGATATATATATATTTTTTTTCAATTTAATACTTTGATAACTTAAAAATTCCCTATGGCTAAATATACGCATAATAAGAATTATATTTTGTTTAAAATTCATATATTTAAAGATTTCTTAGTAAAAGCATATTTTGTATTTACAAAATAATAAAATTGCATTGAACAACCCCTCAAAAAATACTTATAAAAGAGACTTACTACTTATTTGCACCAAAATATCAGAATTTATCATACCTGAAACAAAATAATAAGAAGAAAAAAATTAAATCACATTATATTTAGGTATAATATTATATGTACTGTAAAGATAAACAAAAGGGGAGAAATGTTGTAATCGGCTTGAAAAGGAAAACTAGAGTATTGGGTTGTATTCACGTGCGGTCACATAGAGTAACAAAACATGCAAACATTCGTATATTATATAGCTTGTGTGTGTATCCTTTATATATATATATATATATATATATATATATATATATATATATATATTATTTCTCTCACAAATTCCAGGAGTACGCGTGAGAACATTTACAACTGACGCTGGGATTGTCTCTGAGGAACCAAAACTGATTTATTTTCTTGTTTGTTTACAATTAACTCTCTACACATTCAATTTATTGTTCAAATATTACTAAATATTTTTATTTGAAAATATTTTTATACTAAATGGGAAAATATTGATTTATAATAATAATATACATATATGTATACATTTTTTTTAACAATTCAATTTTATATGTTTTGTTTCATGAAAAAACTTAATATTTTTAAAATATATATTTCTATTACTTGTAAATCTGTTGATAATAATAAAAAAATGTAAGATTATAATATAAGGCTTTATTCTATTAGGTAGTAGAAAGTAAAGAAAACTTTAATCTTTAATGACATAATTAATAATCACAATTTGCTCCATATTTCCGGAAATTTTTTATCTTCTCTAGCTTAATATTGATAATAATTTATTCATTGTTATTTTTTTAATCACAGGCAAGCACATTTTTAAATATAAAAAAAAGGAAAAATATAAAATAAATTGCACAGTAAAAAAAAAAAAAAAAAAAAAAATGCGGAAAAAGTAAAGTGTAAATCTTCCAGAGATAAAATTATGTAGAGTAGAAATTGTACACGAGTGCCTTTTATCCATGATTTGCCTAAAATTGTAGTGAAAAAGCATACAGCTTGAATATATTAGCATGCCAGGGTCCAGCTTGAATGTCAGGAGCAGGTGTCACCGCACACCAGCTGCGATCGTCGTCTTTTTCCTTTTTTTTTTTTTTTTTTTTTCTCTCGATGACAACTTTTACAACATGTTCAAAATATAACCTAAACTACCCATGATACATATCACAAAATATTTAACTTAGTTTATCTTATTCAACAGTTTAACAGTTTTTTTTTTTTTTTTTTTTTTTTTTTTTTTACTAACTTGTAAGTGAAAATAGTTTTACAATTAATTATTAAAAATCTTTTAATCATGTGGACTAGAGCTCATGAAAGTTATTAAAAAAATACTTTTTCTTATTTCTTCCTTCCAATACTACACCATTACAACAAAAAATTAAAAGAAAATGAATAAAGTGTGGAATAAAAATGTGCAATACTTAAAAAAAAAAAAAAAAAAAAAAAAAACTAATAAAAAAAAATTAATATATATTATTATCTTATTAAAAATATATTAACCTTAATTTCATATACAACTCTCATTTAAAAAAAAAATCAAAATATAATAAAAATTATAAAAAATAACATTGTAATGTAATAAATTATTCAGTTTAAATAGAAGTGTATTTGTAAATCGCAAACAATTTTGTATAAATAAAAGATGATTGAGTTGTTGGAAATTCAAAGAGTTTAACTTTAGTAAGTCAAGTTAACGTGGTAACATTTAATTGTGATCCTTCAAATATCTCTAGTAGTTTGTATTAATGAAAGCGTGAGCCCGGTAGCTAATTAGTTACGATTTAATCAGTCTCTTCCCCCACTTTCTCTCTCTCTCTCTCTCTCTCTCTCTCTCTCTCTCTCTCTCTCTCTCTCTCTCTCTCTCTCTCTCTCTCTCTTTCTCTCTCTCCTCAATGAGTAAAGGCCAGGAAAGCTTGTACGAGCTATTGCTATGTTGAATGAGTAAAAGGTATAAAATAATGCTCTCCCCGGGAGAAATGATTGCAAGACCCCTTCTTGTATTAATATTCTAATACTGAAGATATATAGGGAACGTAGCAATTAAAATTAAGATTTATCGATTAATGATATTTTTAATGACGTGAATATTCTTCATAATAAAACTTTTTTTTTTTTAATTTCATATACTTAACGATAACTACAAGAATTGTAACAATTTTTACAAATGAAATATTTGAAATTTTTATATAATTTAAAGTTGGTCATGTTATATTTTTTTAAAGTAAAAAAATAATTATGAATAAAAAGGTAATTATTAAACAAAAATTAGTGTTGTTATATGAATAATAATTTTTCTTTTGACCCCATCATATTATTTTTAATAAAAAAAAAGTTATGTCTAAAGTTCTTAACTTAAAATCATGAATAAAAAATACAGCAACATTTTATTCGAATAGACATTGGTTATACTTTATATATATAGCAAAGAACCTTTCTTAGACTTTTAAATATTCTATAAATATGGTAATGTATACAATGTTATGTACATTTTTTTTCCCTTTCAGAGACATGAAATTTGTTTCTTTTTAATATTTTTGCTCCCTTTTTCATCTCTTTCAGTCTATCTCATTCTCTATGTATCCTTATATATTTTCCCTTTCTAACTCTCAGAGTTTCACCCTTATAAAGAGTTCATCGGTGCAGAAGCGGGAAAAGCAAATTAGAGAAGCGACAGCGGGGTGTACTGTAACGGACAAGTTATTACTCGAGTCGACACCTTTCTCTAAACTCATCAAATATATAAACAAAACAAAACAAAACAAAAAAAAAAACTTTACAAAACCTGTCATGATATTCATACATTGTTGTTAAAACTGATAATATGTAACAACAATATATTTACATACCTATACTAAAACGTCATACATTTCACTTTCTTTTTTTTTTAATAATTTTTTAACAATACAGATTTGATTGATGAAACTATCTATGTATATATTATACTTTTTTTAAACAATTTGTTATATAATTTATAAAATTTTAATAACAAATATAAACATTTTGTTATTGATTGTTTATAATATTTTTAGTTAGTAAATTATGTGGTAAAAATAAATAAATATTGCTTTGTTAGTATTAAATAAAAAATCAAACTAAAATATTGTGGTAATTTATTATATAACATTTTGATTTATATTCTTTGATAATAAAATGCCATTTTATGTGGTTATATTATAAAATGAAATAGTAATTAATTATAAAATAATGAGTTTGCAATGTTTGATGATAATAAAATGCTTTTGATACAGAAACAATTTCTAGTATTGAAAAATTAGTGCTTGCGGGCAAAAAGTGTTTATTATTTACGATTTTAACATATCAAATTAAAAGTGTACTAGTATCATTTTATAGTAAATTTTAAGAGAATTTATTAATGTCGATATATATATGAATATATATATATATATATATATATATATATATATATATATATATATATATATATATATATATATATATATATATATATATATATATATATATATATAAATATATATATAATACATTTATTTTATTTAAAGCTTAAATAAAATCTTCAACAGAAAAGTGTATTATGATGTTTTGAATTGTATATTTTAAAAGTTACTATTTTAATATGCAGATTATAGAAAATACTGAAAATTTGTATTGTACGTCAATGTATTTTCATTAATAGAGAATATTATTCTATGATTTCAATTTAAATTATACATGGTTTTACTTATAGTAAAATTGTTTACCATTAGAAATTATATAAAAAATTTATGAAACACACGGAAAGAAAGAATTACGTAATTTATGCTGCCCTATTAGCGCTGAAATTGGGCTAGTGTAACTATTACCTTATTATTATTATTATTTTATTTTTTTGTTTTCCTTCTTTCTTTTCTTTTTTCTTTTTTTGTTTACTTTTTTTTTTATTATTATTATTATTTTTATCTTTTGTTCTATTATATAATATATATAAAGATGACTATAAATTTCTGTGAACTATTTTATTTAAATAACATACAATTATTAAATTAAAATTTGATATATATCATTGAACAAAACCAAATTACATGATGTATCCATCATGGTTTTAATAATTTCATTTTACAAATTGTGGTTTACAAAGGGTGTACAAAATTTTGACGTATTTTATTTGATGAGAAATGTATAAAGTTATGCTATAACAACAACAAATATATAGCTAATCAATTTTAGTAAGTTGTATTTTATTTTTACTTGCATATATATATATATATATATATATATATATATATATATATATATATATATATATATATATATATATATATATATATACACATATACCTATACCTATGATAAAATAATGACAAAAGTTGAAAGTAATTTTAATATAATTAATGTAGTATATATTATATTATTTAAATTAAAGAGTAAATGATAAAACAAAATTTAATTTTGATGTTAATTTTAATGGAAATAATTTGTGTTTTGTATTAAATTTGTTAGATTGTCGTAAACAAAAGAATAAATTAGAAAATTAATATAAATATATGTAATAATATGTTATTTCAAATTGCTTTCAATATAGTATTTTATATGTTTTTGTAATATGATAAAATTAATTGTTATAAGTTATAGGTTATCATTAAATGCTAACGTTTTAAATAATAAAATATATACATAATATAATAAATTTAATCTTATGCACTTATTACTTTATTAAAAAAAAATACTGCACCGTTTACTTGCTCAAGAAACTCAAAGTTATGTGCTATACGTATATTATTATGCATTAGTAATGTTTTGTGTTGATTTGTAGCATTGGTAAATATTGCAGTAAAAAGTTTAAATTATAAAGTACTTTTGTTTGGAATATTTAAATCTAATTTTCTTTGTGGAAAACTTTTAATCTCCTTTTTCAAATAATTATAAATTCATCAAAGCATATACGGAGTTATTCCTTTGTAGTTCAGAATTGTGTAATTTTCTTCAATTTGCTTTTGTTGACAGAAAGCAAGTAAATGCCTTTCTCTTTCTTTGTTTAATGTGGGTATGTGAAACTTTTCTTTAGCAACCCAATTTAATTTCAAGATATAATAGTAAGCATGCATATAACTGCATGGGGTATCAAGCTGCTAATTATTTTTAAAATATTAAATAAATAAAAAGCTATTATTTATCTTATTTAATATTCATTTTTTTAATACAAAAAATAATGGGGGAAAAAGGCTAAGATCTGTTCACATGGAGTAATACTCTGATTGTGCATATTGATGCTTCCGCGCCAAAAAAGAGTGTTTACACTTTCCACCAGCGCGACGAGTGGAGGATCTGCATTCTACACCATGGAGCATCTGTAATGTTAAGTAAATGGCCGCTAGAACACACACCGTGCTGCGTGGAAAGTGAAGATCCTCCATTCGCCGCGCTGGTGGAAAGTGCAAATCGATCACGCAGGATGTTTAGGACGTATCAGAGAAATGTTTTTTTTCGTAAAATTTGAAGTTTTGAACATCATATCGCAGCAACGAAAAGATTGAAAAATATTTAATGCCTATCATCTAAAAGCCTGTTTAGTTGGCAATGTATGAGCATAGTTTCAAATTTTTCATGTTATTAATAAGCTCGCAAAAAATTAATTAGTAACTGAGAGTGCCTTTTTATCTCGGAATTTTCAGAGGTATGCCAACTTAAGCTGACATATCTACGTTATCCATAATACAAAAAAAATCAAACTTATTTTTTATTGTGTATAAACATTCCTAGTACACGCTACAATACCGAAAAAAAATTGCAAAAATTTGCACTTGCCAAAAATTAGCAAAATCTAAAACTCAATGTATCTCCAGATTTACTGGCGTGATCCAATTGAAACTTAAACTACAAACGTGTTCTAGTGTTTTTTTAACAGTGCTTATATAAAACTTAATTATTTTGTTTTAGTTAACGAGAAATGAATTCTTTTTTAAATTTTGTGTTAGGCGGGTTGCCTACTTCATGCTTCATCAGACACTAAAAAATTTGTAAATCTCTGTAAAATCAAAAATCGCTAATTTTTTTAAAAATATTGTTAATAGAACAGTAAAATACGTTTGCAGTTTAAGTTTTAATGGGATCACGCCAGTAAATCTGGAGATACATTGAGTTTTAGATTTTGCTAATTTTTGGCAAGTGCAAATTTTTGCAATTATTTTTCGGTATTGTAGCGTGTACTAGGAATGTTTATACACAATAAAAAATAAGTTTGAATTTTTTTGTATTATGGATAACGTAGATATGTCAGCTTAAGTTGGCATACCTATGAAAATTCCGAGATAAAAAGGCACTCTCAGTTACTAATTAATTTTTTGCGAGCTTATTAATAACATGAAAAATTTGAAACTATGCTCATACATTGCCAACTAAACAGGCTTTTAGATGATAGGTATTAAATATTTTTCAATCTTTTCGTTGCTGCGATATGATGTTCAAAACTTCAAATTTTACGAAAAAAAAACTTTCTCTGATACGTCCTAAACATCCTGCGCGTTCGAAATACTCTTTTTTGACGTGGAAGCAATGATATGCTGAATTGCATCAAAGTGTAATATTTTTTATAATAAAGCTTACATGCAATCAAATTTATTACATTTTAAAATATATTGCATTGTGTGAACAGAAATGAAGCACAATTTTCAGTTTTGCTTTTCTTTTCCATGTTACATACCAACGTATTATTTTGAACCATAATTATCAGTATCAATATTGAGTTTTTAGTTCTTTCATTTCTTTACATTTAATTTACAAAATTTTTGCTAATTAGGTATCTTCATCCTGTGCATTATTTTCAATGTGCAATAAAATGTACTGCATCTATTTTTAATTCTCAATAAAAACATTATGCAATCAAAATTATGTCACCGTTTGAAAAATACTCATTTAAACATAAGTTCCACGTTGAACTAATTTATAATAAAGTAATTTTAAGAATATACCGAGCTGGTATGGCCGAGTGGTGAAGGCAGCTGACTCGCAACTCTGTACTCTTCACCGAGTATAGGTTCGAGCCACTGCTAGGTGCGTACGTGAAGTGTGAGAGCACAATACGTTGCACGATGCATGTTTACATGCATTCCATGACGACGCACAGTATTCGGGAGGTGCATGATTGATGTGATTGCACCGACCAGCCTGTCTAGATGTTTCCACGGTTTCTCTAGGCTGTCATGGCGAATGCCGGGCTGTGTACTTAGGCCGTGGCCGGCCCGTGTGTGCTTTTCCATTAATTGGAAAATCCTTACCTGTCGATAAGACAATGTCTTGACTGGGACTGGGATTGGTGTATAGCACAATAACACAATATGGCAAGCAAAAAAAAAAAAAATATATATATATATATATATATATATATATATATATATATATATATATATATATATATATAATATAATAATAAGTAATATATAATAATTAAGTTGTCTATACTTGTGTACTGTAAATAATTAATATCAAAATTAACTAACTATATAAGCAATATGTATAGAAGTTGCACTTTAGATTTGTTATATAATAATCTTCACTGTACCATATTCTAAAGTATCTTATGAGATAGTGTATACTGTACTTGTTAAACAAATTATTATTCAAAGTTTGATTGTAAGAAGGATAGTTTGTGCAAATGTTTGCATGTATGATCAGACGCCACTGTAGTCCCTCTTTGTTTGTTATAACCTTTCTTATTTACTTAACAACTTACTCACGCCATGAAATTTCTTAATGTTATATAGTACGTAATTGCTTCAAGTACATGGAAGATAATTATATAAATAAATATATGTTAAATGTTGTCTGTGTTAACATTAACTACAAAGTAACATTGTTTGCGTAATTATTACTACTTCAAAAATGAAATTTGTAAAAGAATGAAGTTAGCATATTATTATATGTTTCAAAGTACTTTTATTAATTTTTTTGAAACAATTTTTTTTAATTGACTTTTATAAAAAGCCTTCTGTTACTTTATAAAATTAAAAATAATTGTAATGAGGAAGGTGAATTGACATTTTTTTGTTGATTTTATGATATTTTTGGAAAGAGCTTTAAAAAATTTTGAGGCGCTATTTTTTCTTAGGACGATTGGAGCATGCGAAGTATTTTTAATTGATATTTGAAAATCGGCCTAGAAAGCCTGTGACGTCATCAATTCACTTTTTTCTCGGCAAATACTAATCGTTCGAGGTTCAGTAACCAGTTTAATGAAATCAACTCGTCCTCAGGATTTCAAAAAACTGGATATTGAACTTTCTACGGTCAATACTTTCCGAAATAAATGTCCGATTGATGACATCACAGGCTTATTAGGTCGATTTTCAAAAATTTACTAAAAATACTTCCCATGCTCCAATCGTTTTAAGAAAAAATAGCACCTTAAAATTTTTTAACGCTCTTTTCAAAAATGTCATAAAAAGTGGGGGTTAAAAAGAATTCACCTTCTTCATTATGGAATGTCATTTAATTCAAACTAAAATATATTTACAAATAATAATAATGTTACGTTTTATATAAAGAAATAATCTACTTTATCCAAAAAAAAAAGCATAGAAAAAAAATACAATTTTTGAAAGAGGCCATATAATAATAGAGGCCATGAAAGAATATCTAACAAATAGTTGTAATAGTTCATTATGAGTGCTATAAATATTGTTTTTGTTGGGTTCAATTGATATTGTACCTTATTTTTCTCTATAGTCGTATTTTTCTTTTATTTCTTAAAAAATTAGTAATATGAATAGATGGATAGCAATATATTGAATTTTTTGTGTTATTATCAATTATTTTAAATTAATCAATCTGTATATTTTAATTATATAGAGAGAAGAACAATTTAGCGTATATAAAGAAGTTGACTGATTCGGTAAAATACATATAAAACCAATTTTTAGCGAATGCTTTATGCATCACCTATAGTTGTAACACCTGCAATTATAATTATTATAAGATTCACCTTTGTAATCGTGGATCTTATATTGTGATTTAACATAGGATTACTTTTATCACTACTTAAGTTTTTTCTTAGTGTAGAAAACATGGGTATTGCGGTATGAAATTTTTACAAGATGTAAGACAGAGATATTTGTCTCTAAATCGGTAAAGACCTAGTGTGGAGATCGATGTGTACCGCAGTGAGGTTGGGTGGTGTAACCTCGGTGATGTATCATGTCAGCACTATCAACCAGAACGTTACATTATAATCTAACTCAAAAGCTAGAGTCATGAGTATAGCAAGTATTCTACAATATATTATATAACCTAGTTTTTCTTTTTTCTTTTTTTTTTTTTTCTTTTTTTTTTTTTTGTATTTTGTATCCAATTAGTCATATAATATTGATATTTCTAGATGTCATATATTATGTCACTCTGGCTGCGCCCAAAGGGCATACTTGCATTTCAAGGTCGTTTTACAAAAGGCGTACTTGAATTTTTGTGCAGTGCAACAAAGGGCGTACTTGCATTTTCATCCAGTACAACAAAGGGCGTATTTCCACTCAGTTTTACATGTTAAGCTTATGGCGGATGCATGCGCAGCATCAAAAGTAGCAAAATGCAAGTACACTCTTTGCATGAAAGTAGCCAAATGCAAGAACGCTCTTTGGGCGCGGCCACGGCGATGTAAAAGTTTTTATAATTAACTAGTTTTTAATATAGTGCAAAATATAGAGCTATTACTGGCATAGAAGTTTAAGCAAGACACTACATACAAGATAAGGACAAGCTCGACTAATTTGGGCCACAGCACCCAAGTTGAAGGTCACGTGATCAAAATAGACCAATCACAACTGCGCTAAGATTAACATTGAACCAGTTAGTGCCCCTATATTGTATGTAGAATCTTGGTTTAAGTTTACTTGGTAAAGTTAAAAAATTGATAGTATAATATTCAAACAGTACATTCACTACTATAACACTAAAGCAACGTTTGTAGAGTTTACGCATATTTTTTTTACATGTTAATATCTAATAACAAATTGGGTATGAGCATAACACAACTCACAGCATGATTAAATACTATTCATATAAAGAAGATTAAGTAAAACAAAGCATAATAAAAAAGCAGTTTTCTAAATATTAATAATCAATAAAGCTTTGAATTTATGAAACATAAATATAATTTTTTACCATCATTATTACTTGTTATTATTTTATTTCCATTACTACAAACAATATTTCAATTCCCAACAGTTTTTTTTTTGTTATCATAAAAATTCAAGTAAGGGATTAAAATTTTCTCATTTTAATACTAAAAACATAAAAGATTTAAATATTACAGAGTACGGTAATCATGGAAGTTATAAGAGATTTAAACTAACTTTTATATAAGCTCAATGAAAAAAAATAAAGAGAGATTTTTTCCAAGCTTATACATATTTTACCTATAAAAGCAAAAAAAAAAAAAAAAAAAAGTTTTTTGTTTGAATATAATACGCCTTTGATCAATCAAGAATAAGAGTTTTTGTTTGAATAAAATGACCTAAAATATAGAAAGGATTATTTCAAAAGTTTTATTTATATACTTATTACTTTTTTTTGTGTGGTTTTAGCCCCTAACTATATTTCAAAAGAGACATTCTTTTACTTTTTTAACGTTATTTTTATCCTAATTAAGTAGATCAAAGTAACCACAAAATTTATTCAATAAAGACGAGTAACATTTTAATTTTATTTCAATTTAAGGTACAATTTTACCAAGTGTTTATCAAGTGTTTGTTTTCTAAAAAATTCTACAAACATTGTGAGATATATATATATAAATATCGGAACATATTTAACGTTTAAAATGTGTTGATTTTTACTTAAAGGTGTAAAAGCAGAAATATTTAATAAATTATAATTTATGTATTATCCTAGAGGCTAAGTATAAGATAACTTCAAAGATGTAAACGAAGGGGAAGATTTTGAATGAGGAAAATTTACTCTTATAAAAGGTAATGTTAGTTACAATAACTTTTTCTTTCTTATCTGATAGCAACTTGTCCTGAAGTTGTTATTATTTACTATTAAATTTTAAAAAAATTGTAAAAATATAGGGGGACAGCTTTAAAAGTAATACTGTTCGTAAACCCTGTACTCTGCTCCTAAAATAACGATCAACTTTGGTTATTCAAATGAAATGCACATTTTTTGGTGCAAGAGAACAGGGCTTATGTACAACACTAGTAAGAGATGCGTGCACCCGAACTACAGTTCTTAACTCTTACACGAAAAAAAAATTAATAATAATCGGAGGTACACAAATCCTGTCAATTGAAATATAGGTAAATATTAACCTGGCACTGGTATTAAAATACTATTCTATAGGATGTATGAGGATGACGTCATATTTAATGCGCTTGGAGGCCTTCACTGGAGTAGTGAACAACATTGCTAAGCATAGGACAAACTTTGTTTTAGGCAATTTTCTTTGGAAAATCTGCCAATTTTTTGTTATTATTATTTTTCTCACATACTTGAGATATTCAACATATTCACAGCATCAATGCCCTCAAAAATGTTGCATGGTGTTTTTAAACAGGCAAAATGAGTTATTTTCTTATGTCACCCATATGTAATTGACTGATCCAACGTAGCGTCGACTTTAACAAGAATGCATAGACCCTATAAGACATACCTTTTTGTAGTATGTTACACCTGCGTTAGATATTATTGAAGTATATCAATACCTGTTTCAGATCAAAATCTACCTGTTACAGTTTACAGGATTACTGCAACAACTATTAGCAGCATTTTTTGTTTCGTGTATATATATAAAAAAAATTCATAGATATTCATTATAGTGAAAATATTATTATGTATACAAAGAAATAACTCGATTACAATGTATAATGGAATTATTTACAATTGTAAAATAAAAATGCTACAGAAAATTGTCATGGGTAATTTTATTTGAAAATAAACGCAAGCACAAAATAAAAAATTATGTAAAAGTTATCTTTCAAAGAATTCTCTTATTTTATTTAAATATGTAATACTTTTTTTTTTAAATTGTTATCTTGATTTACTTTATTAATATATTACACGTAACGTAATGTTATGTAATTGAACATTTGCATGTTAAACAGAAATGATATAAATTGTATGCAGTATAGTCTGCACTAGTTGATTGTAAATACAACATTTTGTAGTTTGCATGTTCATAAACAATGCTATTCCTAATTTTTTGTATATAAATATATAACATAATAAAAAAAAAACTTATTGCGTGCTTCAATGTTTATACTGCATAACATTTTCAATAATTTTATTTATATAAAATTGTATAAATTGTATTTAAAGTAATGTAAAAATAATAAATAAACTTGTATAGGCGTTAATTAAAAATTTGTACTTTATTAATAAGTTTTTTGCTAATATATTTATTTCTCTTTGTTTGCTTAAATTTATGTTAAAGAAATAATTTTTATGTTATAATAGTAAATATGAAATCACAGTAAGAAATGTTAATTATATTTTTGAATTTAAGACATTCTATTTAACAAGTTTTTATCTTTAAAGTTTTGTAATTTTCATAGTTAAATTAATGTAATTCCTAAAATACTTCAAATATTTTAAAGATAGTATATATAAATTAAATAGGAATGTTTTTTTTAGATATAATTTTGTCAAAAACAAGACAATCCTTGTGTCAAAAATACCAGACAACTTTATATTGCTTATGATAATTTCAATAGAAATCATAATATAAAAATGTTTCACATATAAATCGATCTTAGGTCATAGGGTAGTTTTACAATACATTTTTCTCTTTTTTTTTTTATGAAAGAGTACGAATCTATAACAAAAAACATGTAAATCCAATAGGTTACAGGTAAACTAGGGGAAGAATCTATATAGTAGTGATCGCATGGTAGTCCAGCGGTTTAGGGTTCCCGCGGGTACCTTTTTCATACTGTTACACATGCGTTTTTCCATCTCTCTCTCTCTCTCTGCAACCGTGTATATACACTTGTGAGATGAGAACTTTGCACGCGTTTCATATCACTATCTACGTAGTCATAAAGAGCATAGAAAGCATTGGCAAACAACGTTGTAAAGCTATCATCTCTGCATTCCCATGGGTATCCTAACTTCACCTTTTTTTTTTCTCACAGAAAAAAAAAAAAAAAAAAAGAATAGAATTTTTCTTTTATACGATTTCACTTAAATTCATAAACAATAACGAGAATAAAAATATCATAATGTATACTTTAAAAATTATTAAAAACTCTCCAAATATTATAAAAAAATTAAGATTTATGACTATAAATTTTTCATTTAAAAGAATAACAAGAAACTATATGACATTATAAGTTCGTGCTTTCTCTCGTTTTTTTTCCTTCCTTTCAAATGACGCAAATCGAGTGTTAGCTGTATAGAGTGAAGTTGATAAAAAAATAAAAAATAAAACAGAGAAAAAAAGAAGTTGTTATGGGTGTTTTTGGTTTATTTATTAACTGAATTGTATCTTGTATATAGATATATGTTGCAACGATACGTGAGCTATGTTGAAGTTTCTTTCTTTCTCTCTCTCTTTCGCTCTCTCTCTCTCTCTCTCTCTCTCTCTCTCTCTCTCTCTCTCTCTCTCTCTCTCTCTCTCTCTCTCTCTCTCTCTCTCTCTCACTCTCTCTTTCTATTTTTTAGAACAGACTTTAGGGTTTTTCCCCTATATAGTTAAGTATACCCTCAAGCAATGTACCAGTATATAAGAAACCCAAAAAAAGTAAAAAAAAAAAGAAAAAGAGAGAGAGAGAGAGATCTATTATTGAGCTGGATATAGTAACAGTAGGAGGATCCAAAGCACTCATCCGTTATCCAGTCTTCCACAAAATGTAACTTTCATATTATAAAGAAAAAGAATGAGAGAAAGAGAAGAAGAGAGAGAAAAAAAAAGAAAGAAAAACAATAAAGTTTTCTGAGTTCCTTTTTAAAAATTTCAAGAGAGACAGAGAGAAAAAAATGAGAGCAAGTTGAGTGGATGAAAGACGAAAGAGGGAGAGAAAAGACTAAATAATTGTTATATTCTTGACAAACTTTAGGAAGGTAAAAGCTTGTGAAAGTTACACTTTGGTGTGACGTGGAGTGCAACAAACACTCCCGTGGGACAAACTCGACACAACATTCTCTGTCTCTCTTGCTCTCCCTCCCTCTCTCTCTCTCTCTCTCTCTTCACTCACTTATAACTTAATGAAATGATTACATAAAATATGCCTGAGTTTTAACTGAGTGAGATATCACATACATAATAATAATATTCGTTTTCTTCTTCCTCCCCTATATTTATATTTTAATCTAAACTTACTGCAATATCGAATTTTATTATATACTAAAGAAAATCCCACAACGGATTAAATATTAAAATTTAAGATTATTATGAGTAAGATTTTTTATTTTCTAATACATAAGAGAGTATTAAAGTAAATAATTTAAAGTTAAATCTCTATTAATAATTTTATATATCTCTTACAATGGTTTATATCAAGAAGTCTGAGTTTTAATTGGTCATAAATAAATTATTTTTATTTGTTCAAGTAAATCTTACTGTTAGTATTTTCTGAAATTAGACGTTATGTGAGAGTAATAAAGATGTGAAAAGTATGTCGTAACTTAAAAGTTCTTCTTGTTTTACTACATTGCATTGTGGAGCATTCCCTATCACCTGTATTTGTGCATTTTTGTTTGTTTATTTATTTATTTATTTATTTATTTATTTATTTATTTATTTATTTATTTATTTATTTATTTATTTATTTACTTACTTACTTACTTACTTACTTACTTACTTACTTACTTACTTACTTACTTACTTACTTACTTACTTACTTACTTACTTACTTACTTACTTACTTACTTACTTACTTACTTACTTACTTACTTACTTACTTACTTACTTACTTACTTACTTACTTACTTACTTACTTACTTACTTACTTACTTACTTACTTACTTACTTACTTACTTACTTACTTACTTACTTACTTACTTACTTACTTACTTACTTACTTACTTACTTACTTACTTACTTACTTACTTACTTACTTACTTACTTACTTACTTACTTACTTACTTACTTACTTACTTACTTACTTACTTACTTACTTACTTACTTACTTACTTACTTACTTACTTACTTACTTACTTACTTACTTACTTATACTTACTTATTTAATTATTTACTCATATATTTATATATATGTTTATTCAATAACAGTTTTCACAAATACATTGTTCTTAACTATAATTTTCAATATCAAAATTTTATGTATACTATGAAAAAAATATATATAATAGCATGAAACCCTTTTTAGAATGAACGATTATAAAAATAAAATGATTAGAACAGTTGAAATGTTGAGATACAGTTGCACCCTAACTAAAAGTTAGTTTAGATTTACAACAATTTGGTAGATAGCTAAGTTAAAGCACTTGATGCCAGGCGAAGAGTTAGGTCCATCATGCTCGGTCACTACAGTAAAGTAACACCCCTCCTCCCCTCTCCCCTTCCTCTCAGCTAGAACATTATTACATGCCTACGCACTAATGTTTACTAAATCCTTTTAGATTATAAGAACTCTATAAATTTTCAACAGCTCAATCTGAAGTTTTTTTTTTTTATATTATATAATACATATTTTAAAATAGCTAAAAAAAGTTACAAGATAGTTTTATATACTATACTTTTTCTTCCTATATCAGCATCATAATAGATTCATTTTTATTATTATTATAACACACAAAAGTTACAATATTTTTGTTCAAAACTTTCTCAGTTCACTTTTTTTTTTTTTTTTTCACTCACTACTTTTTTTTATATGTATTTTTTTTTCATCATAAAAATATTCATCTGATCTTAAGAGATAGAGTCTTGCTGACGAAATATGTAAAAAGTTTTTATTTTAAATAATAATTTAACTATAACACAAAACGAAAGAGAATAATAATAAAAAATATATATATAAAATTTGCTTGGTGAAAGTTATAATGAATTTATGTATTATAGAGAATATGTAAATTTAAATACTGACATTCAATTTTTATGTAAATAAATATAAAATCTATATACACATAATTATAAATTATTAAAAAACATATTTTGCACCATACAGTATTTATTATTATTAAAAATATTATTAAAAAATTGTCCAGTGATATCATTTATAATTAATATATATAAATATTTTTTTGTATGAATAACATGATATTATATTTTTAGTATAATAGTATTATTAAATTTTATTTATTTTATATCAAAATTTTGACATTGTCAGTGATAAAAAATTATTGATGTAATTATTTAGCTTTAAATGGGAGAGAGTTAATTTATAAATGTGAATTACTCTATTTTATATATATCATGATATTCAGGAAGTGTTATATGTTACACCCCTTTTTACTTCAACCCTAAAATGAAATATAAATATTGATGATTATATCGTTGAGAGAAAGTGGCCTGGTTAGCTTGATCGTCCACTCAATTTTACACATTATTTCCTGCCTAAGTGAATGCTAATTTATGAATTATCTCGTTACCATATTTTATATATACTACAACAAACATCATGTTGTTTTAAATATGCTATAAAATTATTTAACACTACGTTTCATCCGGTTAGGGATATAATTAATATTTAATAGACAGAAAAGAGAGGTTTATACAAATTCAAATTCTAAAAATTTTATATAGATTAGTTTTTTTTATAGGTTTTAATATATTAAGCTTACCTGTCATAGAATTTTTTATATTAATGATATATTTTTGACATTTTAACTCTTTTACGTAAAAGTATATTGACATTTGCCCTGAGTTTATCGTGGCAACTTTAATAAAGAATAAGATATTAATTAAAAAAAAAATTAAAAATTTCAAAATTAGATGCTATGTGATACTTTTAATTGTAAATCAAAGTGATTTAGATACTTTTTGTGTAAAAATAAACAATCAAAAAATGAAAATGTAAAAAGAATACATGATTACTTTTAATGCTTTTACTCTTATTAGAAATTTAAAGAGAATATACAAATAAATAAACAAATTTCAACATGTATTATGCATAAAATTACACATTGAAATATAACAAATTTCCACTCATTATAATAGTTTTTCAATGATTGTTATAAAATTACATAAAAATGCACACATGCTATAATTATCACAGTAAGCGAGTTTTCTACCATTCTCTATAATATATAAGCAAACAACTGCGCTATAAATTAATTCATGAGGATGCACTTTGTTTTAATGTTTTACAAGCGTAAAAAAACTTTTGTAGATAAATAAAACTTATCAAACGAATGAAAAAGGAGAATAATTGTACATTATAAAAGAGTCTTTCATTTCATTTTTTTTTCCTTTATAGTAATTGTAACTCAGCTACATCAAAAGAAACCAAATTAAAAAATATAAAACTCATAAAAACACGATGGATTTATTTAATCCTCACTTAATTTTTACTACGATTTTTTTTAATGCATTTAAAATACATTATATAACAATTATTTCTTTATTTATATTTCAATTACTTTATTTGTTAAATAAAATAGGAAAGTCTTATATATATATTTTTATTTATATTAAAAATTGTTATATTAAATTTTATAATAGAATATTATATAAAAGCTCCCAAAACTTGCTATAGAGTTTATAGCTTAAACATAGTGCTTGTGCATTATTTATTTATTTATACAAAATATACATGATATACCTCGGTATACGGGTTTGCCTATGGAATGTATAATAATACCCACTCGTCCATATAATATTAGAATCAAGAGGTGTAACGTAAACTATACATAGTTTTGCCTGCCTAGGTGGAGAATAATATACTAGAGGAGAGCGGGTTGTGTAGGATATGGTATAGTGGTCGTAGTGTATTATTAGAGAGAGAGAGAGAGAGAGAGAGAGAGAGAGAGAGAGAGAGAGAGAGAGAGAGAGAGAGAGAGAGATGTTTACAACCACAATCGCAATCCAGTTAACTGTAATAATAATAATAAGCTAACTTCATAAAGAACATCAGATCTACTATTGCATAAACCTCTACTTATGAGTCAGTAGTCAGTGTATAATATCAAATATACATGATACAAAATGCACTTCCTTTTGTCCGGTCCCTTTATTTTTTTTTGTTTCCACAGTAAATTACATAATCTCTTCTTTATCTTTGTAAATAATATAAATTAATTACATTGATAACTTCCTGATTTGTATTTAATAGTAATGTAGTAAATTGTGTGCTTATTTTATTAATTTTTTATCACAGGGTTTAAGAGGAGAGTGAAAATAAAGTACTTTATTTAATTAGTTATAGTAAACCTTATTAAAAATTATGAATGAATGAGTTTTAAAAATCATGTATAATATTTTCTTTTATATTTTTATAAGAATGGAACAAAATACCATAATACCATGTATTATGGTACTGATATTACAGTTAATAAAATAGGCTAAAGTAATGGGTGCACTGAAAGAAGAAAGTAAAAGTTAAAAGTGCATTCATTCATTGATACTTAAATATCCCGCATAATCATGTGAAAATATTATATTATTCTATTCATAGTGTATAAAAATACTCTTAAAGGGATTCTAGCCTCATATTATTAAATTAAAATCGTAAAATTCATGAGATGGAACCACCATATATACATAATATATTATGTCCCTTAATCCTTCTGTGCTATCACAAAATGCGGTTGGTTAAAAACTGTAAAGTAGGTAAAGTAAAGCGGGCTGCCTACTTTTCAAGTTTTTGACCAGTTTATGATGGTACAAGCGGGTTCAAGGGCATAGAATTGTATAATATAATATATTAGTCACATATCGTGATTTATCATTGATTTTTTTATTTATTTATTTTAGACCAAGATCTCCTTTAGTCTTATCACATCAAATAGCATAAATATTACTATTGGAATTGTCCAAATATTTATGCTCTGTAACATAGTTGCTTCATTAATGATGAATAAATTATGCCAAAATTATGGAATCAGATTATTTTAAATCTGAAAGATTTAACTAGTTAAAATCAAGTTTAAAAAAGAATCATAAGAATATTTATTTGAAAAATTATAATTTTTCATATTAAGAATAATTATAATGAATAAGAGAAATACAATTGAATAATTTATCAATTAAAATATAAAACCTTATATTTAAATGACACTAAAATTTTCAAAATATTTTTTATTTTTGCTTATTTTCTTTTGTTGTTTTCAAAAGTTAGAACAATTTGGGGCGGGGGGTGTTGTTATAAATAAATAACGAAGTGTATGGTTTATCCACATGACATCATAGTTAATGCGCTTTGCTTGGAGGCCATACTGTAGTAGTGAATAGCATTGCTAAGCATAGGACAAACTTCGTTTAAGGCAATTTTCTTTAGAAAATTGTTTAATTTTTTGTTATTGTTATTTTTATCACATAATTGAGATACTAATTCAATATAATTACAGCATCAATGTTCTCAAAAATATTGCAGCATGTTTTTAAACTACCCAAATGAGTTATTTTCCTATGCCGCCCATGTTATTGAGTGATCCAACATGGTGTCGACTTTAACATGAATGCATACACCCTATATGGTTGATAAGTGAAATAACCTACTATATGAACCAGCCGATAAGGCCTCGGCCTTTGGGTTGAATATTGTGAATGATTTAAGAAAAAAAAAAAGAATTGTTTTTATATGTACTACACAATAAATTCTAATCATTAAATTTTTGTCTGCGTGTTTTAACTATCAACATAGGAAAATATATTACAAATCAATAAACTCACTTTTCAACATTATTTTATATAATTATAGTAAAAGTAAAATGAATCTATGATTAAAAATTTAATATACTCTAGTACATTAAAAATTAATTCATTTTATATAATAATATACAGTATAGAGAATAATAATATAAATAATACATTATTAAATATAAAAAGTTTATTTTATTTGAAAAGCAATTAAAATTAAATAAAATAATAATTAATAGTATTCTCATTATAAATATTATATTTAAAATAATTGATATTACTTTTAGTTACAATATTAATATTAATGTAGTGAATATAATTACAAATATAGAATTCATTGACCTAGAAATTATCTCTAAATATGAAACTTATGTTTATTTTATAGTAAACTTTTGTCAGAACAGTATAATACTGATTTTTTTTATCATGGGTACAATATTTTGTAAAATGTGCCAATTTAATTTAAGTTTCAATATTCATAAGGAAACGTTTACAAAACTATTATAATTAAAGTCATAGACCACATAAAACAACATGTGTTTTTTAATGAATAAACATGAAATGGGATCTTCGAAACTGATGACAATTTTTACCAGAAAGTTAATGTAGCCCCACGAGAGAGCGTAAAAAAAACTGTAAAGTATGCAATTTGCGTGAAAATTCATGTTTAAGACATGCAAAAATTAGTATGAAAATGTTGTGCGGGCTGCATAAATTGAATTTTTTGATCATTGTACTGTTGTGTTTTGAGACAAACTAATGTTATTTATGTAAATCCCATCAAGGGTTTTGTGATATAAATGCTTATGTTTTTCTCTGATCTATTCCTTTAATTTTTCTTTCCAAATTAAGTTTAATTGTAATGATTATTTTTTTAATGTTAATTACAACATATTACGTCATGTTATTTTTTATTGAGCTGATTTTTCAAACATAATGCTTCAAACTACACACGTGAAAGATTACTAATTTACACAATGCAGAAAAGCACACAAGACTATTAACCTTGAAGAAACGAGTAAAGTAAGTATAGTATAAAATAGCAATTACATTAACTTAAAATTTGTATGGAAGTATGACAACAATGTACAGAGGAAATGCAATGTTAAAAATGAACGGTATAATATAATTTATTTCTATGCAAAGCTTAAAATTTTATGCACTAATAATGTTAATGAATGTTTTTAAACAACTATCTCGCTTAATTTGATTTTAATGCTGCAATATGCAATACAGTATACTATACATTTTATATACTATAATTCCAAGAAAATATAAAAACGTTATGACAAATTGTTTTATACAAAATAAATTTCAGATTATTTTTCACCTAGTTTTTGTATTATAACGTCTGTTAGTTTTATCAGATACTTGTTGTAATTCGTCATTCGCAAAAAAAAAGTCATATTTTTTGAAGAATTTATTTAACACAATCTAAAAAATTCAGAATATAATTTATGAATAAATTTCTAGGCCTATTACGTATTCTCTCTCTCTCTCTCTCTCTCTCTCTCCAACAAAAAGCAAAACAAAATATAACAATAAAACAGTGCGTTATAAAACTTGTAATAAAATAATTTAAATAATATTATAAAAACAATTTAAGAACATTTAAATAAATTAAAATATTTATTATAAAACAAAATAAAATAGGCTGAATACAATTTTAATTCAAATTACAATATACGCAACTAGAATTTTAATAATATGTGTGTGTGTGTGTGTATATATATATATATATATATATATATATATATATATATATATATATATATATATATATATATATATATATATATATATATATATATATATATATATATATATATATTTATATTCCCAAGGTCCATATATATGAGGTTAGATGCTCCGGGAAAAGTTTGGCCAAGGTCGCGCAGCTTAAAGGAATTCACCAAAGACGTCATATCACCGGGTGTATTTTTATTCACCTTATCAGTGACGTAACTGGTGAACGCTGGTGAACGGCATCATATTGGCTTAAAATCAAGTACATCCATCACAAAATAAAATCAACTGCGCGAGTTTTGTGTTGCGCTCAACCTCTTTATTATATGGACCTTGATCTATTACAAACAAATTATTTTATAAAAATTGTTCTTTAAAAATATAAAGGAAACATAATATTACTTTTTGTATTGTATTTGTTAGTTTGATTGCGTAAGAAAATATACTGTGCATAAAATGCATCTGTTACCAAGTATAGATGTTTTATTTTGTTTTTAAAGCGTGTTTTGATGCATCATCAGTCAAGTGAGAAATAAGATTAAGAGATAAATAAAGTTCCAGGGTCAATTGAAATGTTGTAACTTTATAAAGCTTCAATGACCAATTCAAGTGTTGAAAGATTTAAAATAACAAGTTTTAAATTGGTTTTTAGTCTCAAGACTTTCCTTACTGATTTTATTTTATTTATTTTGTATATTTTTATTGTTTTGTTTTGTTTTTGCACAAAGATACAAGCAACTTTAATGTTCCATCCCATTTTATTTTTTTTTAATTTTTTTTTTAATTTTTTTTTTATTAAAAGACGATATAGCAGTGAATTAAAAAAAAAATGTCTGGAATATTTTCCCTCTCCTTTTCCTCATAGATAAAAGAAATTACATTATGGATATGTTGCATAAAATAATTGTATGTAATATATCATAAATGTTGATATTTAAGAATTGAATAAATTATTATTATTATGCTGTTTATAATGTAAGGCTGTTCAGCATAATAATTATCCATATTGCATAAATTATGTTGTTCTTGCAAAATTGGTCTTACATAATTAGTTTTTAATTTTATCCGTGAATTATATTATAATAACTCTCTTGAAAGAAGGTTCAAAACAACTCATTACTTAACGTAATCAAAAAGAAAAAAAAAGAGAGAGAGACAATAATGTGCGTAAAAATACGATAGATGGATAAACGTTTGGAAACTCGTTGACAATTTCTAATGTTGTTTTTGGAAACATATTTAACTGTGTTACAAATGGTCAATAAATGAGATTATTTTATGTAATGCTTCAATTACTGTAACACAAGATTGTTTCAATTTATAAAACACAATTCTAGTAAATACAATAAAAAAAATTATATATATATATATATATATAATATATATATATATATATATATATATATATATATATATATATATATATATATATATATATATATATATAAAATTAATCATGCTGTTTTAACAATTTACGGTACTGTCATAAAAAAAAAATGTTTTTACTGTAATATAAGTAATAAAATATAGAACAAGGAAAAGAAATTTCATCTCTTTATAAAGTAATAAATTAATTCTCAAAGCAATCTTAAAATAATAATAATAAAGTAAAGGAACAAAAAATATATATTACATCTTGCGTTTCATCAAGTACACATTGTCAACTCTTTCTCAGCCACTAAAATAAAACTGTAACTTTGTTAAGTGACATAAGGGGCGTAATAGTCAACTTTAACTAAATTATAGGAAGATAGCATTAGTGTGGAACCATCAAAACCTACACACTTTACACACACACATATATATATATATATACGAACATACACACACAAAAAATAAGGGGATTTAAACATATTGAACATTTTAAGCCAGTTTAATATATGGTTATTGCTTTTGATACGTCGATTTTTTTTTCTTATCACTAAAATTTATTGTACACTTCATTGTAATAATTGGATAAAAAAAAACTTATTTATTTTTAATACTATACTGTATATAAGAATAATTTTTAAACTTATATAAATTTATTTTAAATTATTTATAACAAAGGTGCAACCTTAGAAAATTGAAATTTAATTTAAAATTCTTTTTACGTACATTTTTTATTATTATAATTATGCATATATATATATATATATATATATATATATATATATATTTATATATATATACGTACTGTACACACGTATATATTATATTCTTTAAACAATTACTACACAGTTCTTGTATTATTTAAGAAATTTTAGAACTGGAACAAATTTGAAACTTTATATTCATTTAGTTGGAGCATTAAAATTCATATACGTTGTAAAATGTTGTAGTTTAGCATGTAAGAGAGCTAGCGAGCGAGAGAAAGAGAAGAGAGAGAGAGAGAGAGAGAGAGAGAGAGAGAGAGAGAGAGAGAGAGAGAGAAACGACTGCTGTTGCGTTTAATTTCAACTTGTGTGTGCTCTAACAGTTGCATAACCTCTAGGATACTCTTGAGTTCTGCTCACTGTTCGTAACAAAATGCGTTACAAAACTAGAATATTTTACAACTGTCGATTACACAAAAAAGTACTTCAAGAATATGTTAACTTTTAATTTCGAGCCAAAAAAAGAAAGAAAAAAAAGTTCAGCATGAAAAGTTTAAAATTAAAATGTTAACAGTCAATTAAAAAAAAAAAAAAAAAGTTTTTTATTTTTTTTTCTGCGAAATTTGTAATATGAAAATGTTTCATTTCAATTTTAATTATCGTATGAGTTTATTCTTGCTTAAAATTAATAAAAACTATTCTTGAAATTTGAGATAATGACTGAAAATTTCTAATTCTATTTTGTAGTTAATTTGAAATATACAGCAAAATTACAAAATTGAAAAAATAAATAATATAAATAAATGAAACTTAGTTACACTGGTAGTTAAGTACATATGATTTTTAAAATGAAAATCAGATCAATTAATGGTCTTACACCACTTGTCGCGAATGCCTTTTTTTCACTCTTTGACTTGTTTAAAAAAATGTAATATGCAAATATTAAAATTTAAAACACGTGTTATGCCAAATCATACATGGTAACATAACATATATTTTGATATACTAAAAATGTATAGTTACTTCGTTGTTTAAGTCAAAAAACACGGTATTTTGAATCAAAATAAGGAGGAGAGATGAAAGTAGCAGTAAACTTAAAAAAAAAAAAAAAAAAAAAAAAACTGGTACAGATTGTATCTGCTGTGTTAGTGTTTTTAGTAGAAAGATACCTAAAATATGAAAATATTGCTAAATAATTTGCGATGAAAAATTAATTAACATTTCATACTAGCAAAAAAAAATATAAAAAAAAGTGAATGTTTATATTTACATTTTAATAATGTTAAACTATGGATTTAGTCTTAGAAAGCAAATTTTCAGGCAGTAACTCTATTAAAAAAATCTCTTCTGTATATTTTTTTGTTCAAAAAATAAATAAATAAAAAATAAATCATCAAAGCTTAGCACGTATACGTGAATCAACACATTGAAGCACAACATTTAAGAATCTCGTTTCAACTAATTGTTAGCTTAACAACTTGAAAGAGTTTCAAATCCTCCAGTTGTTAATTATGTAAATGAGGATTATAAATATATAAAAAGATTTGCATAATCTAAAAAAATTAATTTGTGTATATATATATATATATATATATATATATATATATATATATATATATATATATATATATATATATATATATATATATATATATATATATATATATATATATATATATGTATAAACACATAATAATACATAAACTGTTAGCAGGTGTTAGTGATTTTATTTTGTTTGAATAATAAAAAAAAAGTTTTATTCCTTTGGCAAGAAATTGTGTAGTTCTGCGCTCTCAGCTGATTCAATTGTTGTTTGTCTTGATTTAATTTTTATTGACATACGGAATCGAGTGTAAAATCTTATTTTATTTTTCAAACTTTTCTAGATACAAAACTTTTCTTTATTCTTTGCTTATTTATTTTTATTACTATTAGTATAAAATGTAACTTTAAATTCGTGTATAAATATATACTATTGAATCTTTAATTTTCTTAATTCAAAAAATTAAAGTTTAACTTGAATTTTCTAATAGTAACAATATTATTAAATGAAAAATCAGTTTTATTTTAAATTATATATATATATATTTTTTTTTTACTTTTATTTAAAATTGTTATTACAAAGCTTCCTGCTTGCGTTCTGCAAGAACTCAGTAAAAGTATGCATGGAAATATTGTGTGTAAAAAAAAAAATAAACAAAATTTTTCACTTTTGATATTATTTTTTATATAACTGGAAAAAGTAATATCGGTATAACATGAAAAGATATGAATTGAAAAAATGAAAAAGCCGGTCGGCAAAATTTACATCTCCAGTATACTTATACAATATACTTTTCGTTTGTTGAAAAAAATAAATTATATATGGATAAAACAAACAACTGACCTGTTATTGCATCCGACGTAGCTGATATAAAGATGACAATACATAACGTGGTCCAGGGTGCGAAACCCCGGTACGTCATTTGATCTGTCAACTTCTTACACATATTTACACCATTTAGTTTATCATTTTGTTTATTATATGACACTTATTATTATTTATTTTTACTAAAGATTTATATATCACTTATGAATTAACTACACGTGATTAAATTTTTATATTTGATAAATGACTGATATACGTGAAAATCTCAATATTATTAGATAATATTGCATATGTTAAGCATGCACGCGCTATCCACGCGAATGCTCGACTGATTCGGTATCACTGAAGTACTGGCTGCCTGGCGCCTATACAAAGCTACCCGGGCGCCACCACTATAACAAAACTTCCCTACTGACATCTTGCGGCTAAATTTTATCCAGACGTATATACTTACCTTTACTTAAATTTTAAGAAAAAAAAAATAAAAGAAAAAAAGTTTATGTTAAACCACCATGAAATTCATATGTATAAAGACTAAACCTTATAGTGTTAGTACTGACAATGAATTTTCTTATTTGAGAACAAGAGGGAGAAAGACAGAGAGAATTTTTCTTACTTTAAGAAAGACACAAGGATATAGAAAGAAGGAAAAAAAAAAACACACAACAACAATAAAGTATTTTTGTAATCCAAAAGATAGTAAGCTTCCACAAGCGTACGCACTTTGAAAACCAAATCTTTTGAATAACATCATCCCTTACTTTTTCTTTCTCTTCTTATTTTTTTTATTATATCTTGTTTCTTTTTTAACATTACACTGTCATTTATACATTACACAAAAGTTAAATTTTTTTTTTTGTCAACAACTTTCTCAATTTGTATGTAACCTATATTATAAAAATTTAATCCATTCAGTTTTGCCACAGTATCAATTTCAGTCAGTTTGTAATATGTATACTGAAATTGAGTATGCGTGCCGCATGAAACATTCCTTTAAATTTCGATTTCTAAAATGCTGCATAAAAATTTAAACAAAGAACGATAAAAGATATTAGTCAAGCTAATAAAGTTTGTAAGAAAAGTAAAGTTTAAAGGAGATTCACATTGTATTATTACGGTAATTGTTGAAATTGCTTTATTCTTATACGAACAATTGTGCAATGGAGAGAGAGAGGGGGGGATGGGAGAGAGAAAATGGCATTAAAACTATATATAGACTTTTTTCTTCTTTTGCAAACCAATTTTCTTTACTTAAAAAGTTTACCTTTAATAATATAATATTGACATACATTTCTATATTACTCCCTGATTTCATTTGCAGAATTATATCGCTGCTGCACAGTAAAGAAAAAACTTTCACATTTCATTTCGCCATTTTATATGAAATGCATGATTGATTTTTGTATTTTTTTTCTTTCGTGGAATGAAAAGTAGAAAATATTTGTGTTGGAAAAAAAATCCTATTATTATAAATTTCAACATTGACTATCACATTTTTATTATGTTATGAGCTCTTGTCAAAATATATGTCTATATTTTTTGTGTGATTTTTTTTAAGTTCATGAAATATTTTCTGAGTGGATATTCAGGCAAAGAAAATCTGTTAATAAACTCTAAATGGTACGCAAAATAGTGAGAGTGAGTGAGAGAGAGAGAGAGAGAGAGAGAGAGAGAGAGAGAGAGAGAGAGAGAGAGAGAGAGAGAGAGAGAGAGAGAGAGAGAGAGAGAGAGAGAGAGAGAGAGAGAGAGAGAGAGAGAGAGAGAGAGAGAGAGAGAGAGAAATAACAATGCAATAGTTACAGTGCAATAGCAATAATAACAATACCAATGCAATAATGCAAGTTTTTTTTTTTTTTTTTTTTTTTTTTGCGATTTGTTTGTAAAATTTAGGGTTTAATTGCAAAAAAATAATAATAATAAATAATTTTAGAAGTTGCTGGTACGTTACTATTAAAATCTAACGACTTCAAAATAAATTTAAAAAAGAAACTCATGTATAAGAAGAATTAAGGATGAAATGATCATATTATTACGTTACATTAATAAGCAACATTTGCTTACCCTGGCCATCAAGTATGAAATTTTTTATCACCACCGGTGATATAGATAACACACCTGCAAAGTTCATGAATAAAATAATAATAATAATAAATTAAATAAGTAAATAAAAAAACTATCAGTATCTTTTTATGTCTTCCACTAGCATTATCATTAACAAGGATACCATGAGCAGGAAATTTTCAAAACTTTACAAATATACTGTCTAATATATATGTCTTATGTACACACGATTACGATAAGAATTTTTACCATTCAAAAACTCGCGCTAAATTTTTAATGTTATTCTTATGAGAAAAACACGCGCTGATGGATTTAAATTGTAAAATATCTGATCGCAGTCCTGTGTACATTACAAGAGTTTGAGTCCTCTTTTTTTTTCTTTTTTTTTTTTCAAAGTTGCACTGCGGGAAAATTACGATGTAAAATTAAAAAATATAAAAATCCTTGCGGCTGGTTACTATATCTGCCAACATCGATATTATAGAAACCATTAATTTCAGTATTATGGTTCCTTTATTCTTTTAATGAGGTAGGATACTAGCAAAATCTAACAACTACAAAATGAAATAAGAAATAAAATCAAATCATGTATAAAAATAATTAAAGATAAAATAATAATTTTATAAAAAAACAAGTCAATCCACGATGAAAATCTAGTTGTGAGCCATGAACATAGAATTAAAGGACAACTTTTTAACTTCTGGCTCTAATTATGAAAGCAGATTTTTTTTTTTACATAAATGAAAACAATATTGACAAATTTTCAAAACAACCCCAGTTTTTATATTTCCGTATAAATAAAATATGTATTATATTTTAGTAAAATAATTTTTAATATTTAAGTTATTGTTTCTCTGTATATATATATATATATATATATGAAAAGTTAAATAATGCAAGTGATTATTATAATCCCTCGTCGGTACCCTATTTCTTTTTGCATCATTAATCCATAGTAACATGTTCAATAGTTATAATTTCAAATTATTTTGATATTCGATATTATATTTAATTATAGCTGAAAATGTACCAACTTGAGTATAAAACCACAATGTGTTAGAATGCGGTAAAAACAACCACAATTCAAACTCGTCATAAATACCCACATTTGTTTACAATTTTCTAACCAGATAAATAGTTTTTAATCAAACACAAGTGTTTAAATAAAAATTAAATTATGTAACTTTATTAGATTTATTTCTTCAATACTATAATATAAAATGACTTTTAATGATAAAACTTCTTTGTATATAATATGATATTTTTAATTAAATAATAGAAAAATATAATAATAATATTCACAATACAACTTTATAATTATTATTTTAAAATTTAAAATGCACTAACATGAAAATACTATAGAAAACTTAATTAATATTTAATGTACTGAAAATATACAGATATATATATATATATATATATATATATATATATATATATATATACTCATAACCTACTTTTCTAGAGAATAATGGGTGGTTATAAACTGTATGGGCTCTTCATTCTAATTTATACGTTAAACATGATTATTTCATATTTACTCTATATATAAAAGAACTTCTAATTATAATTTGAATTAATATTACTTTTTCAGCTAATTTTATCATTAAATATTTAACAATTCATCAATAATATTGCAGATATTTTTCTGTTATATTTTAATCTAATTTTTGTATGAGCAATTAGTGATGTGATTTGTTTCACTAGAAATTGATTTTTATTTGAAAAAGAATTTACACTTAGAATTACAATGCTTGAAATGAGTTTTCAAATGTTTTATAAAGTGCAAAAAGAGTAACAAACAAATTAAAATGTAGCTCTCATTTGCATTAAACAATTCATTAAACTGATTAACATGTAATATACGTTTTGGGTTATAAAACAAAACGTATGTTGTGTCGTTATATGAGTAAACCATACCCGATTAGATACTAAATAAACTCTAAATTATCTAATTAGTGAAATGATGAAAGTTTTTCAATTGTATTTTTATATTTTTACATTTTGAAGTTTCAATTTATAATTACAAGTTTTTTTGTGAATGAAAATTATTGTGTTTTTCTAACTCCACTTTCATTGATGCGAAAGGCTTAAGCACGCACACTGAGCCAACCCAGTGGCCGAGATGCATGCACCCAGCTTTGTGGAAATTTGGTTTAAAGAATACTTTGAAGCTGCTCTCTCTAGGGTGATGTCCTTTCCTAGGCGCGGTGGGACATAATTCCGGCAAGCTCTATTAAAGCTGGATGCCCACAAAAACAGAGGCACTTAAAGGTAGGGCAAATCTTGGCCTCCCAAATCAATACCTCATCCACCCCACGTCCGTAAACGCGAGCTAGGCTAAAGGGCTCCTATGCTTAAAGCCTACCCCCACATCAGGTCATCTCCTGGGCGTGGACAGACGTGAACCCCGGACCCTGAAACCAAGCGCTACCGCACGCCTAGAGGCCAGATGCTCTTTAAATTGTTCTTATTTTGTTTAATTGAGCGTTCTACTAAATTAAAAATTCCTAGAAAACTAGTACACTGCACACGTAATACAAAAAAATAATAATAATATACACAACTTCATAAATGTTGATCATTTTGTTCAGTGAAGTTACTAATTAAGTTGTTGATTAAAGTTTATATGTTGGAAAAATGTGCAAGGTGAGATTGGATGAAGTAACATGCAATAACGTGTCAGGCATCTTAAGAGAGAGAGAGAGAGAGAGAATGTCACACAAACTAACAAAAGTGCTGACGTGTTCATTCTCATGACGACACACTCACAGTGTGAAAATGTCATGTTCTACAGACAGAAAATATACTAACATAAAGAAATAGGTGTTCAAATTGTATAACATTCCATTTTGATATAAAGAAATTTGATTTTATGAGGAAAACTATGTCAAATATTACATTTTAACAAAATGTGTTGACTGTGTAATACTAAATCACATTTTCCCCCACCAAATTTTTTTTTTTTTTTTTTTGTATTTTTAAAAAACAAATTAAATTTTTTTTAAGGTTTATCAAATTGTAAAAAGCTATTTATTCTATATAATAAAATGCTGAGTCTTTTATTGCTATTATTTTTATTCTTATTTCAATCAGAGTCTTAAATAAGGAACTTAACTTACATTTAATGTTATTTATTATAAACTCAATTTTATTGTAAAATAAACCATACATATTAATATTTTATTTCTTTAATTTAAAAACAGGCAAAATATATATTTGTAGTATTCATAAATTCCAATCCGTACAAATTATAAACTTAATTGAAAAAGGGACCTTTGAATCCCAAATTACACGTATTATATACATATTATTCTTATAATCTTGTAAATACTGAAAATGCGATGATTTGACTAAAAGTTTGTAAAGGCAGAACAATCTTAAACACATTAAGATTTATAGATAAAACAACCATAAATGTGTAAAATTATAGCAGGAAATTTTTGATCACGAGCTTTTTAAAATTAAAGTCTAAAATCATCGAATTTCCATATTTTTCTTTCATATGATGAAATTGAGTCTATAAATTATTATAAATAAAAAAAAAAACTACTAACATTGACTTTTAAGTGACGTATTTTTATTTAATCCTCTTATAAAATTTAGAGAAACAAGCCTTCTAACTGCAACCCTTAAATCAAATCATACATAATAATTATAATAAATATTTTAAATTAGTAAGGATTAGACAAAGAGCTTTAATACAAGGTCTAAAGGCACACATAATTATAACATTTTTTTTTTAATTGAGCCGGAAATAATAAAACTGGAGGAATTTTTATATTTTAGTGTAAATTTTTTTTTAGTTACAATATTGACTTTTTTTTCCTCGTACTTTCACAATAGATAATGTACACAAACATTACTAATCCATTGTAACATTCACCACAATATACTGACTGACGTATACTCTTCTCTTAGCAATGACGTCATAAGTCACTAATAATTTAAAGCAAAAACCACGTGGGAACAGACAATGAACATTTAATACATATATATATATTATATAATAGTGACTATATATGAACAAACGGGCTTAAAACAGATTTAAACTAATATTGATCTGAATATACATAATATTATACAGACTTGATATTTATACTATAATATATACAGGTGAAACATTTTATAATTAGAGGGTAAATACACCTAGTAGTGTAAATTATCCTTTTGTCAATATTATATAATGAAGTATACTCTCTCGTGTTACTTTAAAAGAGATTTATTATATATATATATATATATATATATATATATATATATATATATATATATATATATATATATATATATATATATATATATATATATATATATAATATTTTATTTTTTATGGTGTACTAGCTGGAGATGTTTTCATAGATAAACATAATGAACTGAATTAATATTTATTTTATAAAGTTTATTACTAAAATTTTAATAATAATAAAATTATTTATCTTTGTAAGCATTATAAATAAATTATACATTGTACAAGCAACCTTTTAAAAAAGTGTTTACGATAAAACTTTAAAAATACCAGTAATAATAATGTTCTTTTCAATTTTTTTTATGTAATTTCATTCTAATTTTTTTATATGCAAGTAAAATAATTGCAAATACTTATTTTGAAATGTTTTTAATCGATTAGATACTTGATATTTTACACTTGAAACAAATGTAAGTAATAAATTACTATATATGTAAGTTTCCAATTTTCGTAAATTTTTATTAAACTTTTACATTTGTCAGAGTAAAACACTCAACTATTTATATATGTACAACAAGAAAAAAATCTTTATTTTTTGAGAGAAATACGTAGTAAAATACGACGCAATTTTATATATGTATTTATATATTTTCCTTACTGCTTTATTGTGCCAATTTTATATACGACACACTCACTCACACACATACACTTGCTGTGTAACATCTGGTATCAACGCCTCCTCACACCCTCATATATACTTGCCTTCAATATTGTTTGTCATCAAAGATTATCTTCACAAAACTAAAGTCGATACATGAGGTGCTTTAATACATAACTTTGTCGCTCAATTATATTCTCGTAATCTATTTTATAATATACTGCAAGTTCAAAAACATTTAGTTTTATAAAACATTTTAACTCAAAATATCGTTTAATAGATTTGTTTGTCATTTCTGTTCTTAAAATATTTTGATTTATATCGCAATATTATGAAAATATTTGATGAATATTTTGTTTTAGCAAAGGTAATTGCTTTTTCAGAAGGATATGATAACTTTTAGTATATAAAATTAATAAACCATAAATAGTATGAAATAGTATACTGTACGTCAAATTAAAATCTTTCTTTACTTCCGTAATAATGAGAAAGTCAAAGATTTTTATTTTTTATCATTAAATTTTTTTTTTGCATATTCTAAAAGAAAAAAAAATATTCTGAATCAATTAATATTTGATTTTGTAATTTTTTATTATTTTAAGTAATTTTAATTATTATTCTTAAATAGTGGTATGACGTCATAGGAAGTAACTTTTGCGTGCACAATCATACTGTATTATGTCATATTGCGATTTCAAAAAAATTAATAAAAATAGTTGATTAACTCATAAATTAGAAAATAAAGAATATATCAACTCAATACGATATCCTGTTTCAGAATTTGCAACATTTTTTTTATCTTTCTCATTGTGCTAGTATAATTTTAAAACAGCCAAAGAGCAATATTATTACTAATTAAACATTTCATGTTCTACTACAATGCATAGTATAATAGGATTGTTAACTAGCATAAAAATTACTTCAAACAGAGAATTTATTATCGCATCCCAAGATAGAAACAATGCTGTAATATTATGCTATTTAATAACCATGCTACCATTATTCACTACAGCATAAATTATGTAAATTTATTTTTCCTGTCAATAATATTGATATTAATTAATTATATTTTTCTCCAGAAATTTCTAATATAACTACTTCTTTTTTTAACAAGAAAAATCATGCTATCAATTTATTGATTTATGATTGGAACATATCGAGGGCTACGCGGCAATTCGGAACTTGTGCAGCCTCCGCGCGCGCAAGATTGAAACATATGGATTCTCCGCGCACCTACTTTTTGGCACATATGCAGCCTCCGCGGCCGCTAATATTGAAACATGTGTAATCTCCGCGGACGCTACGAATGAAACATATGTACATTCCGCGCGTACGAAAAGTGACACATCTGAAGAATTATATTTTGGCACATCTGAAGAAAGCTATACCTACCGATATGAATTGCATTTACAGATAAAATTTACATGGAGGATGATATAATATCATCGGATAATAAATTTAAAATTGTATTTAAAAAAAATTAATAGGTTAATAATAATAAAAAAAGCTAATTAAAAATTAAATTATAAATAGACAGATAATTAATAAATAAATGATCATATAAATAAATGAAGCAATAGATAAATAAATTTATTTATAAATAGGTAAATGAATCAATGAATAAATAAATAAATAAAAAAAAATAAATAAAAAAATAAAAAAAAAATAAACAAGCAATGAAAAGTAAATGCATATGTTCAAAAGAAATAAAATCATACTTTTAACAGTAAAATTTGAAATGTTTTCCTCATCAAAATATTTTAACACCTTCTCTACTAACTTAAAGAATTTAAATTATCACCTAAAATAACACATAAAGAAACCTACCTTAAAATTTTAAGACTCTTCTTTAATTTTTTTAATAAAAAATAATCTTATCAGCACTACAATAAAATTACACACTTCACAAATGCTCTGCTTTTTTTTTATTCACTGCAATTATTATAATTTAGATTAAATAATTTAATTTTTTGAAAAAATCAATCATAAAATTTATACGGAATAACTAAAAATACAACTACACTCTCCACAAAGCAGAATGAAAACTGAAACATTTACCGGCAATAGTCAACTAGACAGGATGTTTACAATTTTGACCTTTGAAGTGTATGTATGATAAGAAAATACTCTAGCTGATCATTCATAAGTTGACTTGAGGTAGGGTAGCTTTAAAATTCATAAAATGAATCACAAGAAAATTCTATTATAAAAAAAATCAGAGCTTTGAAAAGTCTTCGTTTTAAAAACATTATTAGCATATTAATTTAAAAAAAAGTAATGGTATTATAATATATTTTTATTGTAAAATTATCTATTATATCTTATTTAAATTTTATTTACATCATTAAATCATTAAAGCGTTAAGATTTGCATCAGAGAAATTAAAAAACTTGTGCTTAAAATTTGTAATCATAAAACTCTGCAAATTATTCAGATGTGTCACTTTTCGTACGCGCGGAATGTACATATGTTTCATTCGCAGCGTCCGCGGAGATTACACATGTTTCAATATTAGCGGCCGCGGAGGCTGCATATGTGCCAAAAAGTAGGTGCGCGGAGAATCCATATGTTTCAATCTTGCGCGCGCGGAGGCTGCACAAGTTCCGAATTGCCGCGTAGCCCTCGATATCATAAAATTGACAGAAACTTGCACTATGTTAGCTTAGAATGTCTTGAAGTTCATAAATGTAAGAGTTTTTTTTTTTTTTTTGACGTGAAACCTCTCATCCATCACTGATACAGCTACCTGTGGTCACACGTATGTACAAAATCCCCATGTGTAAAGTAATCTCAAATGTGCCTTTCTTAACTGGATTTTAAATCAAGTTTCCGTATGAAGCATTCAATTTGGAACAAATAAAATAGACATATGTTTGGATCAAAAGAGATTTATTTCTTTTCAATAAACTTGCTAATTTTTCTATATATATATATATATATATATATATATATATATATATATATATATATATATATATATATATATATATATATTATATATATATTATATATATATTATATATATATTATATATATATATATTATATATATATATATTATTTAAGTTAAAAATCATAAAATCTATGATTTATCATACACTGAGCATACAAAGTAATAGAGGCTAAAAGTTTAAATCTGGTACTTACTAAACATTTCGTAAAGCATATCTGAAAATTCATGTTTATACATCAAATTCTAATACATAGAGAGCTCCTAAAATTATCCAAAATTTAATACTATAACATTAAACATTTAAAATGTTTACTTATTACAAATGAATGCGTACTGTCTACTAGGGAAATTGGTAGAGAGTTTACTCTAATGTTTTTGGAGAATCTTTTGTACTCATCAAACTTATATTGACACTAGCCTCTACAAGTTTAAATATTTAGTGAACATACTGTACACTCATGCTTTGACGAACAATCAAGCTTCTAATCTAGGTACTTTCTTAAATCCATAGACCACATAAAACAACATGTGCTTTTTAATGAATAAACATGAAATGGGATCTTCAAAACGGATGACAATTTTTACCAGAATATTATTGTAGCCCCACGAGAGAGCGTGAAAATATTGTAAAGTATGCAATTTGCGTGAAAATTCACGTTTCTGACGTCAGAAACATGCAAAAATTAGTAAAAATGGTTGTGCGGGTTGCATAAATCAAAATTTTCTGATAACTGCTACGGAGCTACAGTTATGATTTCTTCTGGTCTATTCCTTTAACATTAAAATGTTAATTTAATGTTAATGCAAATTTTGTGCATTAATATTAAACACTTTTCTCAGTGTAGTAAATTAATAAAAATGCTACAAGCCTTGATATATTTATTTAATGAATTTTATTAATTTCTATTATATACATTCCTATACTTAATATGGGAATAAACTAATAATGTTATGTTTGGGATATAAATCATGATTTTTATTTGACGTCTAGACAAGGCAGCTATTAATGATATTTAAAAGTTTTTAAGTACATACTATAATTTATATAAAAAAATGACGTTCTCTATATTTTCTTCCTTAAGTTGGTACATAAATAATGTAACAAACAATGTCTTGGCTTCTTTGTAGTAAATTAAGTAAAAAAATAAAAACTTTTTTACGTTATTTAAAGAAAATTTTAATTTGAAAATGTAGTTATTACATCAAAAAATTCTAAATAGTATTGTAAGACTATACATAACAAAGTTTTCTTGTTTTTCAAGCCAAAGCCAACGGGTGGTTAATAACTGAGCACTATTTTAAGTTAAAGTCACGTTGGGGTGTAAAATGTTTGGCCCTGTAATTCAAAAGTATTTAATAAAAAAATGACGTCATGAACTTTATATATATATATATATAATATATATATATATATATATATATATATATATATATATATATATATATATATATATATATATATATATATATATATATATATATATATATATAAAAGTAGCTCTTTAAAACACTAATGCTCCTGTTCTATAAAACTACAGAATTTTATTGTGTAAATAACCTGAGAGAATTATTAAATCAATCTTTGATTTCACAATGGTTACAGGATACGGTGATAATGTTTTTAGTAGTAGAGTTCATATTTAAATAAACACATTTTACTTTTGCGTATTTTTTTTACCAGAAAGTATTATCAAAAAAATTACGCATATATATATATATATATAATATGTATATATATTTTAGAATGTCAAGTCTTTAAACTTTTGTTATACAAGTTCTTGTATCAATTAAAATTCATATTGTAGTGAAAGTAATAAAAAAATTATTAAAATTCCTTTTTTTTTTTTTTTTTTTTTCTCTATACATGAATGTAAAATGAAGAATTAATTTTGCAAGTGGCATGCAACGTCGGCGTGTTCATGGAAAAAAAATCCACGTCATTCGCTTGACTTCGTCGCCTCGCAAGCTTTGTGCGACCTCGCTACAGCAAGCTAGCTAGCTCCCTCACTCGCTTGTTCGTTCGTTCTACATGAAGAATAATAAAGTCAAAGTTGACAGTAATGATGTTATACAAGGAAACGGTTATTGCTTTTGCATAATACCAAGCTAGAGCAAAGCACGTCCAATAAATTGATATTGCAAAAAATATCGCATAATTTTGTTTAGTAATAAGGAAAAATATTAAATATGTTAATATTATATTTCATTTTATTAAATTTATATTTATTAATACAATAAAATACGTGATTCAACATTTTAATTTCATATTATTTTGTTTTTGAAAAATAATACCTATGACTCCCTGTAAAGTAGGCAACAAGTTTGTTATATGTGCCCGACTTTTTGCATAACATTCAGGATACTTTTATTTTATTTTTTTTATGACTTTGATATGATTAGCATTTTTTTATTGATACAGTTTAAAACCAAGTTTTCACGATGTAATATTTCCAATGTGAATTAAATTTGATAGTATGCAATCTTCATTGCATTGGGAATCATGAAATATTTATGCAATAATATTTTTTGCAAAGTGCAAACGTTGCTTTGTGAGAACAAGCTATCTCAATGACCGTAAAACAATTGAAGGAAAAATTAAGAAAAAAAAATATATATATATATATATATATATATATATATATTTATATAAATATATATAAATATATATATACAAAACTTGAATTTTTAATAAATGCTGCCTGATTTATCTTATAATTGAAATATGAATGTTTTCTTTGGCTGTCCATAGCTGCTGTTTAAGCTTAACATTATGGCTCTATTTCTCGATTGTATTACATTAAACAATAAAAGCAAACGTGACTTACGTAGCAATTTTTGTAATTTAATTTTACTACATACTACTATATTTTTGGGTTCATTCTTTGTATATACTGTATGTACACTATGTAAATATGCATATATATTAAATTATTAACAAAATATTTTGATTACATGTATCTTTCACATGTTGCCAATGTTTTGTAAAATAGGGTTGTCGAGTTCTCACAATGCCTTAATAAAGTTATTAATTAATCAATATTTTGATAGAGAACAATTAAAATTAATAAAAATGTAAAAAGGGTTTGTTGTTTTTGTTATATATCCAAATTTTCATGGCATTGCCGTTCCTCTAAAAATAATTGAAAATCACGTAAACAATAAAATTTAACCACAACAATTATTATATATTTTTATAAAGCATTGTGGAAAAATATTTGAGCGATGATGTTAGAAGTTAATAAAAGGTGAACTGAGTGAAAAGGAGAATAGTAAAAAAAAAAAGTATATCAGCAAGATAAATATAGAGTTAGAGAGAGAGAGAGAGAGAGAGAGAGAGAGAGAGAGAGAGAGGATGTGTTACGAGAAGAGAGATAAATCGTGGCGACAGCAGTAAAAAAAAATGAAAAAAATATAACGAATCGTGTGGAAAGGTTTCTAACTCAAAATTCTCTCGTTCGTTTCATACACTACGTTTCCACCAATCCTATAACATTCCAGAGCAAACTCATATGTGCTGAAAAAGCAGTAGTGTATAGTATGGAGTAGAGTGTAGGTAGCCACGGACACACATAGAAACATAGAAATATATATATATAACAGTATATTATAGTAGAAATAAAAAATATATATGGTTGATATATAAAAACTTCATAACCTGTAGACATTTTTACGTTTTATTTTATGAGACTACATGTGTCATTACAAGAAGGAAAAAAATGTTCTAATGAACAAGCATTATTTTATATATATAGTTATAAAAATCACATTCACACTTTTAAATAATTAGATTAAAATCAATGAATGGTAAAATAGAAAATTAATAAGACATAATTTATAAGAATGCACAAACTTATATATGATTTAATATATAATTCAATTAAAGTGATTTGATATGTATGTTAGTGATAAAGGATATCTAGATATGATATTCTGAACATGAAAAAGGCGTGCGCAGAAGCAAAAGCAGTGGCAAAAATGCAAAAAGCAAAGAAGAATAGTTATAGGATATGAGATGAGCATACAAAAGAGAGAAATCTCGCACACTAAAGCTTGGACTGTGAGCCACTTGAACAAAAACCACACTGCTCGCTCGGTTATTCATCTTTCTGAAATGACATTTAGTCGACATAGCACACTCTCAATCTTAATAATGTGTGTGGATTCTTCTTTTCTCAAGCATTCGTGTGTTTAAAGTGAATTTTTCTTTAGGGAAAACTAAAAAAAAAAAAAAGTTTTTTTTTTTTTTTTTGGCTTTGATTTTTATAGAGAGCTCTTAGACTGTGATTAGCTCTTTCAATGAGTACTGTGCCAATTTTTACAAAAAGAAAGTAAATTTTTGGCTCTTTATACGTCAAAATTATTCATGACTTCATGATATTTATTTTAAATAAAATTAAGTTTCAATTCAAGTCTTCTATTACTTGTCACATAGAATTTTCATTTTGGCAATATGAACTATCTGAATTGAAAAATAAAACATTTCAACAAACGCAAGCGTAATTTTACTAAAGGACATTAAATGTGTTGCAAAATATATTCCCAATGGCTATTGTAAACATGTTTAATCAAGACTGTATGTACACCGAAATGCTCTTGATCGATTTCATTTCCCTATATTATACATTGATTGATATATATGGCAAAATGATTATAAAAATTGAAAAAAAAATTCTACATTTGCAACCAGTAATTGATTTAACCTGTAAATCTTAACTTCAAAATTTCTTTTCTATTCCTTAACCACTTTTAGATAAATATAGAATACTTTGCACCATTTAATATTATAATTTCAATTATCAATATTGTAATCAAATAAATATTAAAAATAGATTTTATGCATGAACAATGGGTACAAAATGGAGTCAGGTCTAAAATTATCATTATGGAAAGTAAAGTACTTAAATAATTATCATAAATTATAATATAAATATGTAATATAAAGTATGGATAGCAAGTAAAAATTATTCGTAATTAGTTGACTTATTTTGATAAGAATCATAATTTTTAGACGCAACAAATATGTTACAACATCTTTTATTATTATTATGAAATCAAATATATACCTGGTGTCCTTCCTTTTTTTTTAATACTTGTACATTTTTTTAATATATATTCTTTATAAAAATTGTGTCAAGATTTGTTCTCTTCAGCCTCATAAAATTTTAATTGACTTTTGTCTTGAAATTTTGTGTCAGATTATGCATAGTAGTGCCTTCACTCACAAAGTTTTATTAGACTATTTAATAATTAAAACATTTTAAATTATTTAAATTCTGTTTAAATTTTAACAACTTTTTGTTCTCTAAAAATGGACTTTCAACTAGAATTTTAATCACAGTTAGCTCTCCGTTCTTAATGAAAAAAGTCTCTCTCTCTCTCTCTCTCTCTCTCTCTCTCTCTCTCTCTCTCTCTCTCTCTCTCTCTCTCTCTCTCTCTCTCTCTCTCTCCCGTATTAAACATAAATGTAGTTTGAAAATTATAAAATTCTGTAGATACAATATTGTGGTTATTAATTTATGAACACATTTTCTGTATAGAATGTATTAAAAAAAGTCTATCTTTTTAATAAAAGTAATTTCAAAAAATAAATGTTATAAAATATCAAGTAATATAAAAATTTAATCAAATTCTAAATCGATCTTTTAAATCTTAATTTAAAAACTTTTTTCAATATATTTTTTTTTTCGTTTGTTTTTTTATACCGATTTAAAGCAATAAAGGTAAAAAAAGACATTTTGAAATGAGTTTAGAGTTTGAAAGCTAGTGTGTAGAGTGGAAAGAGTAGAGTAAAGTAGAGTATAGAGAGAGAGAGAGAGAGAGAGAGAGAGAGAGAGAGAGAGAGAGAGAGAGAGAGAGAGAGAGAGAGAGAGAGAGAGAGAGGTAGCAAAGTTTTGAGAGTTGAAGGATTCAATGCATATACGCGTGAGTAGATATATATATTCCCAGACTCATTGGTTAGAAGAAGAGAAAGAAGGTTAAGAAGAACGTATCATTGAGGTGCTTTACTTGCTAACTTGCTGCACAAAAGCTCAGAAGTTTGCACCGACATTCACACTTTTACTTTCTCTTTCCCTCTCTTATATATAGTCTCTTTAAGTCCCTTATTGCAATTATCCCATACCTCTATTACACTTTCAAAAACTTTATAATATGTATAGGATAATCTACCATATTATATATAATATGGTATACTTCCCCCACATCAAGTATACTTTCCATATTTAATATTAAGTTGTTTGAGTGTAATAATTTATCATTATTTATAGTCAATGATTCAGTATAACACAGTAAAAAATATATATTTAAGGTATGATAAACGAAAGCTAGTAATTTAATTTATACGTCTATGGTTAAATGCATAGACAACATAAAAACAATAGCATTTATTTCACAAAATACGTGATAAGATTTACATAGAAAACATTAACTGGTCTCAAAACCCAACTCTAACACCGTAGCAGTGATCAGAAAATTTTAATTCATGCAACCCGCACGGAAAAAAAAGATGTGCTAAATTTAAGTAGATTAGTATACTAACGCAAATAAACCCGCGCCCTAGTACATGCGTGCAAGATCTGAGTAGCCTGCATCTCTGGCATAAGTGACGCTAAAACCCTAGCACTAGATTTTATACCACCTGCGATCTAGGGGGAGCGGTACCTAGCGTCAGTTATAGTCAGTATAGTTTTTATGTCACCTGAGATCCAGGAGGAGCGGCACCTGACTGCCAGCGCAGCTGTGCTTAACCCGCCTGAGCCGATCTAGTATTCCCGCAAACTAGGAGCTAGCATTGCTAAAATCAGCCAATCTCCGTTTAAATGGCCACGTTTCTCTATTTTTCAGGAGACCATGAAGAAGGTAATTAGCTCTAAACTATCAGATTTATAAAAATACTTTAACTGTCTTAATTACCGCGTATAACATGCAAATAGAATTATAAGTGATGATTTTACATAAAAAATAAAAATGAAGTAATCGCTCAGTCAAATAAGGTGCAAAATGAGTCGTCATGTAGTAACACAATGGTATATTATATTTGATATATTCATCGATATGGCCTATGGTAGCCAAACCCGATCGACGCATTGGGAAAAAAATGGTCCTCTGTCCCCCGCTACTAACAAATTATGATATGATTTATAATTATGTAATTTATATGAAAGTATATTTGCATACATTTATAATAAACTAAGAACATCCACCGCGGGAATTATTCATTTCATTGAATATTTCAAATTATTACCAACGTTTATTTTTTATAATAATTAATAATTAAATTAATACACAGAATTATTTAAAAAAATCTCATGTACGCCATTTTGCGGTCCAATTCTAAAATTTAGTATATTAGTGCTAACTCAAATATACTAGGGGTGAGTTTGCAAGCCCACCTCACCTGAGTCTATTTCTCCTGGCCGACAGGTATGCTATGCTGCGCGCAGGTAGGAGCGGGTCTAGCATACCGCCCTACTAATTCTCAGTTAGGACTGTCTCTATTGCAAAACACAGCATTTTAATACTAGCTTTTTGCTTAATTTAAGTAGATTTTATTTTCCGTGCGCACAACATTTTCATACTAGTTTTTGCCTGTTTCTGAAGTCATAAACAGAACTATTCACGCAAATTGCATACTTTACAGTTTTTTACTTTTTTCACGCTATCTTGGGAAACCACATTAATATTTTGGTATAAATTATCACCAGTTTTATAGATCTCAATTTGTTTCATGTTTTCTATACCTTTAATACAAATTTAAGGAAGTGTTTTAAGTTACATGCTTTAAAAATATTGTCTTAATACGTATATAATCACTATGATGTCGCTAATCATTCCCCTTTGTGTGTTTTTTTTCTCTTCAAAAATAATGTTACTAAATTTCATTTTACAGCTGATTGATTACTCAAGGACACGCAAAATGAAGTTTTCTAAAAATTAGAATTATATGTTTCGTCAATAGGTTATTTCGTATAATCTGCTCGGACGAATACTCGAAGAAGCGTAAACATTCGCTTCGCAGTCCTTTGTACTGAAAAAGAAATCCATCAAAGCTATATACGCACTGACGGTACCATCAGAGCAGATGAAACCTGCAGAGATTTAGTCAAAAAAAGGAGGAAACGAATCAATAAAAAAACTTTAAGAAATATATATTTTTTAACTCCTAAAAACTTTCATTTTTTCCCCTATACTTACTTTTCTTTTAAGTTTTATAAATGTATATATATATATATTCAAAAGAGATTGTATAAGATACAAAAGAGATTGTTACAGAGATAAAAATAAAAGTTTATCACAATAATGATTTTTTTTTTTACTATAAAGGAAAGCATGTGTAAAAAGGAGGAAAATATAAAACGTTGAATAGAAATAGTATATAATTGGTTCACGAATTTTTATACTCTATTTTATTCTGTACTTTTTTTTAATAGTATTGCAGGGAAATTGCTTCCATATTTTCTAAAGGTTTTAAGATAAAATTACAATTGTATTGTAATTTTAAAGGCAGTTTTTAAATATAATTATTAATTGTAGCAGCATATCTTTAAGATTATTTTTGGAATAATTAGAATGCTTTGATAAAACCTAATGGTTATTTACTAATTTTATTTTGAATTTAAAAAAAGGCAGCATCATTGAAGTTATATACCATGTTCACTTAAGGCATAGATAACATGAAAACATTAGCATTTACATCAAAAAACACTTGATGGGACTTACATAAATAAAATTAATCGGTCTCAAAACCCGCCGTAGCAGTGATCAGAAAATCTTGATTTATGCAACCCGCACTAGTTTTTGCCTGTTTCTGACGTCATAAACAGAAATATTTACACAAATTGCATACTTTACAGTTTTTTCACACTATCTTGTGGGGCCACATTTCCATTCTGGTAAAATTTATCATCAGCTTTATAGATCCCATTTTGTGTTTAATGATTAAAAAGAACATGTTGTTTCATGTTTTCTATGCCTTTACTAAACTATAGATTTGAAAAAGGTAGGTTAGCGCAACACTGACGTATAAGTATGAGGTATAAATAACCGTGTACTTTTAGGGTTCCAATGTCAAAAAAAAAAAAAAAAAAAAAAAAAAAAGTTATTTGTGATACTAAACATAAAGATCTCAAGTTACTTCATGACGTCATGGCAGTATACAAGCATTGGATTGATATCATCGGTAAACTAGAAATCTTAAAAGATTAAAAGATTTTATACTTTCCATGACTTACAGGTTCAGTTTCACAAAGCAAAGATATTATAGTAAGGTATGAAATGAACACAATTTATTGAGCTCAATTACTATTATTATATGTATAAAATAAACTATTTTTAAATGTTATCTTTGGAAACACAAAAAAAAAAAAAAGAACAATATGCTTCATTAACTTTTCATATTTTATTTGGCTTTCAATGATGTCATTATTAACATGAAATAATGTTAATTAAAATATTGTGCTTTTGGTACTTTATTATACTACAAATTATACACACAAAAAGAAATAATAAATATTTAAAATCTCATAAAACAGTGTATTTATGTTTAAATAATAAACAATTGGAGCATATTTTACTATTTGAAATAATTTTAAAATAAACAGTGCTGTATGTATTGTGATACAAAAACTATCATTTTTTAGAATCATAAAATACACAAAAAACACAGAGAGAGAGAGAGAGAGAGAGAGAGAGAGAGAGAGAGAGAGAGAGAGAGAGAGAGAGAGAGAGAGAGAGAGAGAGAGAGAGAGAGAGAGAGAGAGAGAGAGAGAGAGAGAGAGAGAGAGAGAGAGATGGTATTTGTTATAAGACATGAATTTCAAAGTAATATTCAATGTAGAGTAAAAATAACAAATTTACAACAATGAAATAAACGTTGGTACTAACAAGTAAGTTACACCCATGGTTCACATCAAACTACATGTATCTGTTTAATTATTAAACACAATACGGGATCTCCAAAACTGATGATAATTTTTACCAGAATGTAAATTTTTCCCCACAAGAGAGCGTGAAAATACTGTTAATGATTCTAATTTGCTATTTGCGTGACAATTCATGTTTCTTACGTCTAAAACAGGCAAAGATTAGTATAAAAATGTTGTGTGGATTGCTTAAGATGTAATTTTCTAATCGCTGCTATGGAGGGATTTGTGCTAATGTTATTTATGTAAGTTTCATCAAGTGTTTTACAATGTAAATACTAATGTTTTGTTCCAGTATATTCCTTTAGTGTTGAAATAAATATTTTTTTTTCGACTAATTATTTAATTATTATTAAAACAAAATATATACAGTATATTGATATATTTACAGAACATAACACACTTAAAATATGTATATAAATACTAATCTATAAATAGAAATTTCTTAAATAATTAAATGAAAAACATTAAACATTTTATACTCAAGTTTCAATAATAATAATACACAAAATCTCTTGAGATGATAGAAACATAACATCTCAAGTTGCTGCTTGTAAAATTGAGGGGGAGTGCGACTTTGCCCCACAATTTAGACAACTTCACAGTACGTATACATACATACATGCCTAAGGGATTGTGTACTTTGTGCCTGCGACTATACAACGTTGAGATAAAATAAATTATTAGTGTATAAACTTGAAAAACAAAATAATACTAAGATATTCCTTATGATTGACATAATTATAATTTGAAACCTATTTTACTGCACACAGATAAAAAAAATTAAGTAATTGTACTTTCATAAATAATTACGCTTTACTACATGTTATGCCGTGCAGCATATTTGTTATTCGATGTAGCATAGATTATTTTACAATGCCAAAATATTTTTGAATTGGGTTAATTTTTTTCACGTGCATTTCTAAGTCATTATAGCCAATTTTAGTGATAAAAAGAATGTTAAATACACACACACACACACACACACACACACACCATTGCCAAAACAAGATGAACAACCGGATGTACCTCTTTTTTTTTTTTTTTTCGTATTTTAGTCAAGTTATAGAAATAAAATTTTACACGTATTAAATTTAATATTTGTATCACTTGTATCATTTTGGTGTTTATCTTGGAAAAATTGATTGAGAAAAAGGAGTGCATCTGGTTGTAAAAATCTCTGATCTTGTTTTGACCAGGGCTTATTATTATTTATGTCAGTAAAAGAAATACTCAATATAAATGCTAATATAAGTTTTTAAAATACTATATATCATAAAAAAGGGTCCAATATTTAAATATATTTATCACATTATGCCCACAGTAGATGGTACAGTAGTCCATCTCCTATAGCGGGAATGTCAGATCGTATGCGCGCCATAATACCGACTGGGTGAAGGTGACAGAACTAGAAGCCGTAATTTGAAGTAATGTTACGTGTAGTTCTGACAACTTCACCCAGTCGGAATTATGGCGCGCATTCGATCTGACATTCCCGCTATAGGAGATGGACTACTGTATAATATACTGTGCATTATGCCATCAAATTTGATATCATTTAAAAGTTTATTTAATGATACCATTTAAGACAGATAATAATAAATTAAATAATAAACATTTTATAGTAAGTCATAATTAAATTAAGGACAGTTATTTGTTAAAACTAACAATAACTTAAATATAAGCCTTAAATTTCAAAATCCTGTAATTCAAAATCTGACATGGTAATACCTTCCAAATAATAGATATTTGTGTTTGTTTTTTTCGTCCAAAGTACTACTTACTGTTAAAAAAAAAATGCAATTTCTGAGTTCATGATCACGTTTTAGATCACACACACACACACACACACACACACACACACACACACACACACACACACACACACATATATATATATACACACACACACGCTATTTATTTTTTTAGTCTTGAAGTACTCTAAAGTTTCAATAATATTGATCTTGAATGTGTAAAGGTTTTCTATTTGATGTGTTCGTTACCTTTATACTGCATATAACTCTTTACGTCTCATCGGTAAGAGAACAGAGATAGAGGCAAAGAGAATAGTTTAGAGTCCAGTACGCTCTTAATTTCCCATGGGCAGTTCACTATTCAAAGAACTGACAGGAAACATGGATGAAAAAAAAAAATGTTACTACATTAGACTCACAAAATCCAGTATATATATATATATATATATATATATATATATATATATATATATATATATATATATATATATATATATATATATATATATATATATATATATATATATATATATATATATATATGTATGTATCTTTTGTATGTATATTACAATCGAATAATTTTTTACCTTACTTGTTTTATAAAATAACTTTTACTCTATTTTATAATGAAAGTTATATGTAGAAGAAGAACAAACATTTAAAATCATTTTTACAAAGGTTTTCCTTGTATAAATTAGTTGTTTTTTTAACATGAGGCTTTCTGGTTGTATAATTTCAAAAATACATTCTTTAATTCTGAATTTTAGTGACTTCTTTAGGTTTTTTAAATTTAGTAATATGCAAGGATTTACATTTTTTTCTACCTAAACAAATGATTTTAGTTCCTCACTGCAGAACCTTATTTTCAACCTTAAAATAATAGGAACAATTATATTAAGTTAATATGATTAATATATAAAAATAAATATATGACATCTGTTTGAATAAATTTAAAAATATGTTGAATTTTGTTAAAATTATTTAATTATATATTTTTTACACAATTCAAAAATATACCTTTAATTATATTTTTGATAATACTATTTATTATTGTAAAATATGCAAAAAAAAAAAAGTTTTTAAATCTGTATTACTATTAACTTTTTTCTTTTGGTTTTAAAAATACCAGTTTGAAAAATTTTATTTTGCTTTCTTAAATCATCTGTTCTTCTTTAAAAATTTTATGTTACAAAACATAATTAATATATAAAAAAGTTAAAGTAAAAAAGAAACCTATTATGACTTACATAGCTTAAAGAGTTGACAAAGGTTGCAACGCGTTTTTTTTTTTTTTTTTTTTTTAAACATGTGATAGCCAGCAAGCTTTAGATACGAAGTCAGGTAGAACTAGCAGTAGGTGTTACCCCTGGTGCACATGCTAGTCATATGAATTATGGCCACAATTTAGTATGCATGGAGTACACCACTGTGGTTCACGGAGTCTCATGAATTATTCAAATATTTTTCGCGCCCTATACTAGTGTTTTGTCTACCTGCACAAAAGACACACTTTTTTTTATCTAAAATAAAAAAAATATAAAAAAAAAAAAGCACGTGCGTGTTAGTTTTAAAAAAAAACATTAAGTTTTATTTTAATAAGTGATAAATACTTAATGTTGACAGAAACTTGTTTGTGTTAGTTATAAATATAAGTATAATGTAAGTATAGTTAGTATACATAAGAATAAAAAGTGGTTTTATGAAAATAAATGTAATAAAAAAAGTGTAAACCATACAGGTAAAGTTACATGATACTATATAATATTTTAATGATTAATATTTACCTTAATTAAAAAAATAACACATTTTTTAATTATATTTATTTCATTGTAATAATATTTTTATATTTATAATAATAATAATAATAAAAATGTTTACTATAAAATAATTACTTAAATGAGTGTAAATGTAGATAAATAACATCATGAATGACTACTAGATTGGATGCTTTGTTTATTTAAGCTTGTTGCTTTAGCAAAAGTTAAAATTTAATTTAAACACCACCTACGTAATTTCTATACTTCTTTTATAATAATGAAAACTCTCAGTACTTAAAATAAATAAAAAAAATGTTATCTTTATTATTACCAGTATTACTATACATTTTTAAATTAAAATAAAAATATCAAAATAAAATAAATAATAAAAAAAAAAAAAAAAAAAAAAAAAAAAAAAAAAACGATACTTTTTAAGTATTTATAGGACCATTCTTCGACCCGAAAAATTGACCAGAACCGAAAAGGTAAAGTTTATACTATAATTCTTTTTAAAGATGCAGTATCATTAGTCTGAAAGAACTGTCTTTTTTTCTTTAAACAGTTGGTAAGCTTACCTTAATTTTAATTGATTTTATTTTCCAAAATACATAAATATTAACCATTTTTCAACAGCATCTAGATGCACTTGAAATATAAATTTAAATATTTTACGTAAATCATAGTGTCATTTTGTAATTTCCTTTTCAATCTCATTCATATTTCAAAATAAAATTTCATGAAAAAAAAAAATATATATATATATCTACTTCTACTTCCTTATTTAATGTAATGTCAAACTATATAATATAATTCAAAGTTTATTTTTTGACCTACTTTAAAAATGAATTATATGCTTGAGGTGAAAATAAGTATTTTATAAAATATGTAGTTTTTTTTTTTCTTTCTATCAAAATAGACAACTTATTATATTCAAAGTTTTCTCTAGCACTTCATTTTATTATGCAAATACTCTCTTTTCACACTTATTCTTTCTTTTTCTATATAGACATAAGCTTCACCATCACTATAGGATTTGTTAATGAGTGTCGTGGACTAAACTTCATCAAGTTTTTATTCTCTCTCTCTCTCTCTCTCTCTCTCTCTCTCTTAAGAGTTTAAGATATTTCTACTTAAGGAGATTAGTATGAAAGAAGTTTTTATGTTTTTAAGAGTTTTTTTTTTCACGCTACTTTTTTTTACTTTATATTTTCTTTTTATCATAATTTTTATGCCTTAAAAAAAGTTAACTTAAGCAAGTAAAAACCGCATAATTTATACTATAATTCTGTAAGTTATTTATAATTTTAAACATTATAGATAATAATAATTTTGACTTTAAAATCTTCTCTTTTTTTAATGTTGTGTAAAGAAGATAATTTTTTAAATAATTTTGAATTTTATTTTATTTGTCTCTATCGCATCATAAAAATTTTAAGTGAAATTTATTGTTAGTGTGACATGTGTTACTTCTACATTGGTTTTACAACATCAGAAAGAACATTTGCTAATCTCATGATAACTTTATTTGAAAGTTTTTGGCATGATGCAGTTTTAAATTATATTTTGATACCTTTTAATATTTTTTTTTCTACTAATCAATTCAAAATTTTAAACCAAAAATGTTAATAAAATTTCAATCTGGTTACGCTTGAATAAATAATATTTATGTTATTGTTTATATAACCAGAACTGCTATATTAAAGTTTAAATGTGCCATATCAATGCCATAAACAAAAAGCAAGACCAGTTAAAATACCAACAAAGAACACAGACAGTTCAGTTCTTATACACACTTATATAACTTTTGGTTTTAGTAAGTATGTCTGAACATGAAACTGCTTTTATTGGAATTGTCTCATTATTCCCTTTGTGTTGTACGTATAAACAAAAACATCTTCCTCGATGATTCTCTCAATTCTTTTTTCTCTTTTTCGTTTCACTTTTTTGTGTATATATATATAAAACAATTGAATTATCTTTCACATGAGCGTTTAACTTCAAATAAAATATTGAAATATAATAACTTTATTTTTCGTTTTTAGAATGAAAAAAACTTCTTTCTGTTTATATATAATATATATATAAATATATATATTCATAACTTTTAAAGTTAAAATATTTTCTTTGAACCAAATATTTTATATTTTGTTCTGATGTATAAAATACTTTATTACAGTATTATACATATTATGTATATACTGTATATTATATATATATATATATATATATATATATATATATATATATATATATATATATATATATATATTATTCTCTAATTTTCTCGTATTACTTTATGCATAAGAAATATGGTCTTGTGATTACAAAAATATACTTTCAATAAGAATTAGTTAATATAAAAAGTAACAATTCGTAAAATAAATTTATAAATTTTTATTCCACTTCAATAGAGGTTTTAGTTATTTTTACTCCCTTCAGACTGGCAAAAAAAAATCATGAATACTTGCAGCAGCTGGAAGTACTACAAACTTCAACCTTTATACGTCAGTAAAAATACAACTGCCCTTTTTTTATGTTACCCTCTTGACCACACTTCACTTTGCAATATAAAAATTTTCCTACTCTTTTACATGTATTTTATGATCTGAAAAATCTAATAAAAATAAGACTTTATACTATCAGTAATATGTAGAATGTGAGTCATGGATATTCTAATATTTCAATGAATTTTCAAGAACATAGTTGGTTTATCATTCTAAACTTTGTAATATGTTTCTTCTGTACATTTTTATTGTTGTGCATAATCTGTTTATAAATAACTAAAATCTCTAACTGAAAAAAGTTCCTGAATAAATGAAACTAAATGCATAATAATTATACTGGACGAATTTACCAATATTTATTCATATCAACATAATGTCAGCAAAATTATATAATAATTATGCTGTACATCATATCTTATATGTTTTATAGCATATTTATTTGTTTTATCCAAATAGCAACATTTATGGTAATTGAAGTGAACGAACCACACTTTACAAATATTTGACTCAAAATGAACGATCTACGTTTGGCGCTTCTACGCGTTTTAATAGCAGAACTAGATGGGAGAACTTGGAAGTTTTGAAGTGGCGATTGGTAATTTTGATCAAAATTTGTAAAGTGAAGTTTGTTCACTTCGACGGGTAAGTATCGATATGTGACATAAATTATTCATAAATTACGTAATTAATTTTATCCATGTGTTTATGAAGAACTTTTATTAAGTTCATTGGTTTAAAATATGCAAAAGGGTGTCGTGTATTTTAAATTTAAAATTTTCTGACATTACGATTGTAGAAGTATTTTTTAATTTAAAATAAAAGAGGAAATAATGCTAAAATATAGGAAATTTGAGATCTCTTGCACCACCTGTAATTTATTTCAATGCTTAACCTCATGAAAAATATGTCATATTTACTGTATAACAGAATGTTATATAAACTGATTTAATAAATCTAGAATAAAATAAATGTTTTTGTATTCTATTTTTATATAATAGTATATAATACATATATAAAAGTTCTTTTTAATCCTTTTAAATATCAATTTACTAAATAAGTTTATTAAGATGCTCTAGAGGGTAAAAATACACAAAAAAAACAATATTGTCTCAAGGAAATGATTTTCCTTGTTCTTATTGAAAATGAAATATGATGTTGATCTGCTTGCAAGTTTGTTAGCTTCAAGGTATATTTTCTCCTTCTTCATCTCTGCTTTTCTTATAACTTGATGACGTCATCTCTATCCATAAATCTCTTGACAAAGAAACTTTATCACAAAGAAACTTTTAGTTTTCTCTATCTTCTCCATTAGATTCTCCTCTTTTTTTCTTTCTTTCTTCGCCTCATTTCCTAACGAGTATCAGTTTACTTTGATACGCTAGCTTTTCTATCTACTATACTGCACAATTACACACCTAAAATAAGACAACTTTTATATCTAATGTCAACAAATACTTGAAATCATCTTATCAAAATTATACAAAACTTAACACATTTTCTCCTATTTTCTCTACATTTAATTTTACTTCAAATTTTTATTAATTCAATGGGATATTTTTAGAACACTCAAGAAGCTCGTGAGAATCTACCATGATGAAAACTACATGTGTCAATTTTAGCAACTCGTGAAAGGATAACAGATATATTTCTTAACCTAAGTTTTCGAATAATTTTTGTAACAAATTTAATGTTACATCCATGAAAAGTATAAATTACGAAATTTATGTCACTATAGCATAAATGATGATAAATTATAACAACATAAATAATTATGCTGTACAACATAATACTTATGCTTGTAATATAGTTTTTATAAATTATAGGGTGTATCCACATGACATCATAATTAATGCGCTTGGAGGTCATACTAGAGTAATGAATAACATTGCTGAGCATAGAACAAACTTTGTTTATGCCAAATTTCTTTTGGAAATTGGTTAATTTTTTGTTATTGTTATTTTTCTCACATATTTGAGATATCAATTCAACATAATATTTTTAGCATCAATGCTCTCAAAAATATTGCATAGTGTTTTTAAACTGACAAAATGAGTTATTTTCGTATGCCACTCATGTTATTGAGTGATCCAACATGGTGTTGACTTTAACACGAATGTATAGACACTATAGCATAAATTATGCTGTATTAAAAGGATTGTGATGAACATGATCTAACATAATTATTACGTATTTATTTTTGTCTGTGTATATCATTTTGTTTACTATAGAAATAAAGCTATAAATAAAATTTAATTCAGTGAAGTATTTTAAAAAAGGTATATTGATTGTGAAAATCTATACTCACACTGATTAGTTCTTGAAAAGTGTTCAAGATAACTACTATTTGTATTTACGATCATATATACGTGCTTACAGTAAGTTGTGTATATATAGCAAAATAACTGTCAGTTTGCTTGATGGCTGAACGAGAGAACGCCTTCTCATCATGGTACTAAATTTAATTTTTGATATAGGAATAGTATTATGGTATAATATAGTATGCTTATACGTTAGAATATCATAGTGATCTCATAGTGGTTGTGGTATTTATAACAGCAAAATAGAATATTGTATAATATACAATATCAAAACTCAATTTCCTTTTACTAAAGATTTGGTGATAAATTTAATTTCAATATAAATGAATATTAATTTGTATGTGATTATAAATACAAAATACTTTAAAAATATATTTTTATAACCAAATTATTAAGTATAAATAAAGTTAAATGTGAACAGTAAAATTCTTCTTTTAACATCGTTATAAGATAAAATTGTGCCACATTTTATAAAACTTTATTCTTATTCAAGTATAATGAAATGAAATACAAAACAACTTCCAATAACTTTAAATGCAGAGTAAATATGCAAGTAAAAATCTCTAGAAATGGAATAAATTAAAAATATTATACATATAAAAAATGTTATTTTTATTTTATAAATGTAAAATTAACAGAAAATAAATTAATATTTAAGTGTTTTGCTTTAAACATTAATAGAATTGATTGAAGTTTCGTAATTTATGTTGGCACATGATTAATTTACTTTATGCAATATATTTTCATTGAATTGGAACCAGGGTGCATGTAGTGAAAATTGTATTCTTTACTTTAAAAAAAAATCAATCAGAGTAAAACTTCTTTTATGTAATTTTTAAATAAGAGTATGTGAGAATTTTTTGTAAATGACGTTTTTGCTCTCTCTCTCTCTCTCTCTCTCTCTCTCTCTCTCTCTCTCTCTCTCTCTCTCTCTCTCTCTCTCTCTCTCTCTCTCTGTCTCTGTCTCTGTCTCTGTCTCTGTCTCTGTCTCTGTCTCTGTCTCTGTCTCTGTCTCTGTCTCTGTCTCTCTGTCTCTCTCTCTCTCTCTCTCGCATGACGAAAGGTAATGAAAGGCTTAACACCACTGTATAAAAGAAAGTATGGCACCATCACAAACCTTTCAACTAGTTTAAAAAAAAAAAGCAATTGAAAGTTTCTCATATAAGTAAAATTGAACTGGGGATATAAAAAAGTTAAAACGCCGTTTCAAGAGAAAAATAACGAGTTTTTACATGAAATAAGAATTGCAAGATTAAATTTGAGTAATTTGACTATTTGTTGTTTGCATTTTTAATAAATATTATTATATAGTTCAATGAAATTATAATTCAGCGCAAAGAATAATTTCATGGTTTCCAAAATATTAAATAATTCAACTAAGATCAAAATCTTGTCTGTTGGTTTAATAAATTATTTTATTTATTATCATAATAATTTATATTATATTTTGTTTCACAAAATAAGCTTATTATGTGTCAATTACCTCAAGAATAAAGAAAGAAAAACCATTGTATATATTTACTAGTGTATTATTTTAATGTTTGTTGACTTTTATTTCAATATTTTAAAAAGCTTGTAATCATGATTTGATTAAGTTAATTTGATCTTTACATGAAAAAATAAAAATAAAAAAAGACTGACATGGTATTGCTTCTGTGACATAGTGATGATCAGGAAAATTTGAAAATTTATTCACGTAATCTATGTTCCAAAATATTCTGTTACATTCTTACTTAAATAAATAAATACTTAATACTTAAATACTTAAAAAATAACGAAGAAGAAGCTTGGAAAAAATATATAAACTGTAACGTTTCACTTTTGACTTAACGCAAATTGAGACGTTGAATGTGTTGAAAAATTTTGCTGCTACCAAAAATAGTCTTCTCTTCTACATTTTTACATTAAGAGCAACTTTAGTAACAATCATTTTTTATATCCACAAACAACAGCAAACTACCATCTCTCGCTCTCGCTGTGCAGGGTTTTAAAGCACCAAAATTATTAGCACTTACGAGATTGTTTTTTGCTACTTCCACAGCAGGAAGAAGGAAAAAAAAAAAGAAAAAAAAAAAAAAGAACTTTATGATTCTTAGGCAATAAAAAAGTATGAAAATCCATGACTATAACATGCAATATAACTTTTGTTTAATACTTTACAATGTGTTTTTGTTTTATGAATTTTTATATAACATTTTCTAAAAGTGCATATTCGTAAAACATTTCCTGTATTTTAATAGTTTTATATTATTCGGAACTTCTTACGTGATTATATTACTACAATTCCAACTAAAAAATATATATATAAAGTTAATGCTTATGTTTTTCCAAACTAACTAAGTTGTGCAAATAAAGAAGCACAATTATATAGACACGATTTTTTCATTTTAGAAAAAAAGAAAAAATAGCACTGAAACTGTGTGTATTGGTTAACTACAGAGTTTACATAACATTGCAATTTTTTAAAGTTGTATTTACAGCATTTTTAATATAACTTTCCTGTTACATTTTAGATTTCATTATACATAAATAGTTTATTTTGGTATTTTTTTCCATAGCTAACTGTAAGTGACAAAAAATATTGAAATCTCTTTGCCTCGTTCATATATATATATATATATATATATATATATATATATATATATATATATATATATATATATATATATATATATATATATATATATACACACACACACACACATAATACTTTTGCTTTATCTGAAACATAGGTTGTTGTTTTTTTTAATAAAATTTTAGACACGACAGATATGAAAGTAAATAAATAAATTTATATATTTTACCATGATGAATTAAACTTACTAAAAGAATATTTAAACAAGCAAAAAAAAATAATAATAAATAAAAAAATAGTATGTACAGTATAATAAAACATTTATTTAGTTAGGTTAGGTATTATGTAAAATGATAAAGTTAAAAACAGAAAATAAATGTTATTTTAGTATACAAGTGAAGTATTCATGACATATAGTTGTTTGTTTGTTTGATTGTAACATAATTTTGATTTGCATATTTAAAAAAAAAATGCAAACATATATAGGAACACCAGGTGAAATATGTTTGCAGTAGCAGATGCAAAATAAATTTTTGTAACGATTACTCAATCACAGGTTCAAATACGATATAAATTGATATAATATATTATTTTAACTGTATAATTATTGATTATATGATAAATATATATATATTGTTGTTAAATTTTATAAACGTAAATTTGAATTTTTAATGAACAATAGTAAGGGTGCGATCTATCAACGCAATTACAAGTTAGGTCACCTAAAGGTTTCGGATTAAAAACTATGAAATCTAAGGGGCTTAGCATTTTTACGTTACGAACTAACTGTAAGAAATGCGTCTTTGATATGAATATCAACGTATATGTTTTAATTTGTTAGTTGTGAGGAACAGAATTTTACAAAACTAAGTTATGGAATAACTTATCAATCTATATATATATATATATATATATATATATATATATATATATATATATATATATATATATATATATATATATATATATATTATATATATGTATATATATGTGTGTATATATATATATATATATATATATATATATATATATATATATATATATATATATATATATATATATAATTAGATGCTATTGTTCTATTTTTTTAATCTTCAAACTTTGAAATTTTAGATTTATTCTTAAAAGTTACGTTGATGAGAAACTTTAAAGAGACATACAAAAACTGAGATTTTTAAATTTAATGTATAAAAATGTATGCAAATTATTCACAGTTATATCATTCTACACTTTATCACATTTTCTATATTAACTGAAATTTATCTTCTCCATGAATCTTATTATGTAAAATATAAATCCATGGGTAAAATAATTCTTTACAATATCATATTGTTAGACTGTCATATATATATATATATATATATATATATATATATATATATATATAAGTTTTTGATATTGTATTACTTAATGAATAAATTTAATGAAATATGAATATATTAGGTATATGTATAGATATTACTGAAACGGTCAGTTAATTTGCATGATACGAGACTTTGTTATAATGCCAATTTTCCCTAGAGACTTTCTCATAATATGTCACGTCGTATCAGAAAGTTTACTAAATTTGTGTACGTACTAGCCAAATAATTTGACAGAAAGAAAAATTGAATTTCATTATAAAAAAATTTATTTACATTTTTAAATCATGCAAAATTCAATAATTTTAACAATATATTACGATTTGTCTTCTATTAAAATTTATTCTCCTTCTTTTTTTTTTCTTTTTTTAAATACACAATATTTCATTTAGTTTACATAGCTTATTTTATCAATGTTATTATAATATACAGACTTATGAAAATACTTTTTAGATTTTATATTTTAAAATATAGTGCTAAAATATTTGAAATTCTAACATTTTCACGTGTTAAAGTAAATATTAATGCTGTTCGTAAACCCTGTTCTCTTGCACCAAAAAAATGCGCATTCCATTTGAATAACCAAAAGTAATCGTCATTTTTGGGACAGAGAACAGGGTTTACTAACAGCATTATTGTTTTTCATAGCTTTTTAACATTTTTTGATCTTTGATAACATTAATGGCAATAATTAGATAGTGTACGTTAAACTGTTATGATTACTTAGCTAATGAATCCTCTATATTTAGTAAATATTTAAAGAGGTAAATTAGTGCCAAATTGTTTGTAAATTTTTTATTAACTAAGAACGTGTAGGTGTACCTTGATTATTTATTACCTCTATACATATAACCCTATTCTGCTATCTGAACTACCCGTCAACTTCCGGTTATCTGTACACTTATATAAGGCCATATACCTTCCACAATGACCGCGCTTATGTTTACTCTAACAATAGGAAAAGGAAGTGCCGGAAAAGGAAACCATGTGAATTTAAAGTGGGAGGTGGCTCAGGACTAGCTTACTGCGCTGCTACCTGCTAGCGCTAAGTTTTCTCCCACTTTTACCGTCACGTGGTTTCCTCTTCCGGCACTTCCTTTTCCAGCATTTTGAGTAAACATAAGTGGTCAATGTTAAATGAGTGATGTTCTATACTAATAATGGTGTATAGAATACCTTCATCAAAAAAAAAAGAGAGAGAGAGGGAAAAGAAAAGAAAGACGAAACGAGATGAGAAAAGGACGAAAAAGTGGCAGAGCGCTGTAATATTAAATAATATGACATTAATATAAGCTCCTTTAATTTTCCTGCGCCACTAGCAATTGGTTAACGCTCCATGAATAAACCCCATTTAAAACGATTTTAAAATAAATTCTGAACACTAAAAACATGTTATTGTAACATAAATTTGAACATACCAGAATTTAAAATGTTTACAAAATGTAACACTTTGTTGGAATGCATCAAGAGCAATTTGCTTTTACTGTCAATTTAAGATGTTTATATTATTTTGATGATGTCATACTATAAAGTGTCAGATGTTTTACCTTCACCACTAGAAAATAAGCACTTGTCTGTCTCTAAAATATCCCACTTGAAATGATGCAAATTACTTGTGATATACACAAACCAGGGACATTCTCTCTTGCTCTTACTACTTCAGATTGTCGAGTGACATATTATATGGCACTTTGCATAAAACTTTTGCACTCCCTTGAGCTTCTCTATGCTAAACAGCTTTATAGCTTAAAGTGTAAATGCATTTGACTTGATAAATTTTAGGGTCAAAATATTATCATTCACATGTAATAAAATACTAAAGTTTTATTTTGAATGTGTTTTTTTCCCTCAAGTTTCTTTTGATTTTCATAGATTTTATAGCTAAAGTTTTGAATTTTATGTAAAATGTATTGTGTTTATTTTAATACATCATAAAAAGTTTATCATATAACTTATTTATAAAGTTAAAATCCAAGTTTAACATGATTTTTTGTGAACAAATCGAAAGTAACGTAGAACATTATAATTAGTTTTTAATTAATACTTTTTTTTCTACCTCTGTATAAGAACTGTTCATAAAAAATTAACACTTTATTTGCTATATTAAAAGTTCATTATAAGTAGATATTATGTACTAAAAACACAAAATATCTCACAAATTACTGAAACAACATAAAAGATAATTTTATGATTTCACTTTTGATCACAAGCATACCAACTTCTATTTACTACTTTTTGCCAAAGTATATCAAATAAACTCCTTGTTGTTTGCCAAAGATAAACACTCAATCAAAAATGTTTCAAAGGAGTCGTTAAATTTTCTCTGAAATAATATTTTGTGTTACTTTGTTACATGAAAAAACTTTCTATACTAATTATCAAAATTAATCCATCAATTAGCAAATAAGAAGATGTTATATTATCTTCCTTGTCTTTCTACAGATGTACAATGATCCAATTTAGTTATATCAACGACCAATTCAGATAATATAGTCTTTGGTTATATTGAGTTTTAAATCAGAAATATTAAAGATAATAGTAACGAGAATTCAATTAATTCATTTAATTCGATTCATTGAATTAATAAATTTGTTATAAAATAAGTAAACCAAATGAGTTAGTTTGCCAATGTAAACTTTTTTGTAAGTTGACTTACAATATGTTACAAACAATTTGAAAACCAGTTATGCAATATTTATTTCTATATACCTCAATAAATCTTTAAATATGTGTATTTGGTTCAATAGACAATAAAGATTTCATAGAAAAATGCTGGTAATAGGACGTGCTTTCCAGTTTATATTGAACAATAGTGGTAACGAGTCGGGCTCGGAGTCGCGTCCGTTCCCGCCCAAGGATTTAGGTATAGGGTGTATGCGAATGACGTAATATTTGATGCGCTTGGAGGCCATACTGGAGTAGTGAATAACATTGCTCAGCATAGGACAAACTTGTTTTAAGCCAATTTTCTTTAAAGAAATCGGTTAATTTTTGGTTATTGTTATTTTTCTCATATACTTGAGATACTAATGCAACGTAATTACAGCATCAATGCTCTCAAAAATATTGCATAGTTTTTTGAAACTGGCAAAATGAGCTATTTTCCTATGCCACCCATGTTATTGAGTGATACAACATGGCGTCAACTTTAACATGAATGCATAGACCCTATAGGGTTGGGCATTAGATCTGGGAGCCCTTAGCCTAGCTCGCGTTTAAGGACGTGAAAAAAACAATGCATTGGTGTTTGTGACCATCCAGCTTATAGAGCTCACGGAAAAATAGAAAAGTCATCGCCCTAGAGAGTTGAGCACCAAGACTTTTGTCTTAAATCCCATCAAAGTACCCCTCGAGCTAAATTGTCATAAAATTAGGTGGTGGCAGGATGCATTCACCTTGGCCACTGGGTTGGTCCGGTGCATGCGTAAATCTTCCATATCAATGAATGTGGATTAAATAATAATAATGTGATTCCTTTATTTTCCACCTGCAGTTTCTATCAGTGTGTTGGTACTGGAATATTCTTATCTACAGTATTAATAATTTAACTAATTAATTTTGTATCTAATCCACAAAAAATCATTGAAAATTGCGAGTTGGCCAATCATCAGAATTAAAGTTAAAAAAAAAAATCTAAAGTTTTGATGCAAACTTATATTTGTCGTAATTCTGTATATATTTTGATATGTTATATAATAACAACGTTTTTACAATGTGAACACATTTTAATTACTAGATGTTGAAGGTTTAACTCTTGATACGCTTTTGTTTTGTTTTGTTTTTATGTGTATGAATGGAAAACATTTCAAAATGCACTCGTGGAATAAATTTGCATTCAGCTATTACATTGTAATGCATCATCATTGTTAGTATTTCTCCAGTTCTTTTGTATACTGTTGTATTAATTGAAAATGTAAAAAGTAAGTATTAATTAATTTACACATTTTCCTCATTGCCACTCCAAACCAATTCAGATATATGTTATATATATATATATATATATATATATATATATATATATATATATATATATATATATATATATATATATATATATATATATATATATATATATATATATATATGTATTAAAATATTTAAAGTATTTTTAAAAGCACCCAATCCAATTCACTTAAAGAGAGAAAAAATATACAAAATTTTTTGAATTAAAATTTTATATAATAAAAACTTCACAAAGTTCATAAAATTTAAAGGTCTTGTCAGGTACTTTTTAAATGGACGTTTTGATAGCAAAATCTAACAACCTATTTCCTTTTGAAAATTAAGTTGACCTCCACAACTTTATTAGTAAAACAAGCAAGTAATCAAGAGGATTTCAATAAAATTAATGACGAATTCATCCTTTAACTCCTTTGGCTTAGTATTTGAATAGAATTGGATTAGAAGAAACAATCGAAAAATAGTTATTTATAATAGGATTATATTTTACTGTTTGATTTAAAATTTAAAAAAAAAATATATATTAAAAATAAAAGAATATTTTATGAGAATAAGAGGAAGGATTGATAAGTTAATAAAAATTTAAAGAGCAAAAGAAAAGAGTGTAACCTGATTAATTTAAAATTTTATTTACATTTCTCTTTTTTGTAAGAGAATGGGCGAGTATAAGAACGAGAGAGAGAGAGAGAGAGAGAGAGAGAGAGAGAGAGAGAGAGAGAGAGAGAATCTGTTATTAAAATGATTCAATTTCGAGAAAAAGAGAACGTTTTGTTTAACATTATATTTTTAAACGACATTTATATTTGAATTTTTTCATTTAAAGACCGAGGAAAAAAAATAATAAAATATTCAAAAGAAGATTTTTTTTTCCATTTTAGATTAAAATTATAACATTTATTTATGGTACAGTTTTTATGAAAGCATGTTGTGCTCATACAGAAAAAAAATGAATCAATAATTTTGTAAATTTTTGTTCCCCTGTTTTTTATTGGTGAAAAATTACAGCTGGAAAGTTTCACTCAAAACGTGAAAAAAAAAGTTTTTTTTAAGAAATACAAAATATTCATAAAAAACAAATTAACATTTCTTTAATGTAAAACTTTCTTTTGTAGAGTCGTCATTAAATAAAAATTTATGTAAAATCTTCATTTTTCTCAAGATTAAAAATGCTAAATGTTTATAAAGATAAAGTTTACAGTAGAAAAGTTTTGTTATTAAATAAAAAAAAAAAAAAATGTGATAATTATTTCTGTGTTGTAGATCATATAACTCATAATTTTCTGTTTCTTTTCCGTGTGGAATATAATGAACAAAAAAAATATATATAATGATTTATGTTGAGGATACACAGTAACTTGAAATAATGATGAAAGTTGAAACTTATATTTTTATTTTTGACGCTTAAATCCTTTGATAGACTTACATTGTACTATTTCTATATTGCATACAATGGAGTAATTACAAGTGAAAAATTATTTCAAATATGAACATTTCAAGAAATAAAAAAAAAAAAATTGTGATCTTTTATTTTTTTTTTTTAATATTTTCGTGTCATTTTTCTTTCTTTTTCTTCACACAAACCTAGAGGAATGCTGCGTGAATGCAATATGTTGTTGGTTGTTGTGTAACATGATCGCAATGGAGTGCTGAATGTTAACACGCATACAGCAAGCATCATTTCGTCATCTATATACGCTGCAGTCGCTGCACTATCGTAAGAGCACGCAAGTAGAGTGTGTGTATGTTTGCGTGTGTGTGTGTGTGTGTGTGTGTGTGCGTGCGTGTGTATGTGTGTGTGAGAGAGAAAGAGTAAAATTGATAAATTCCATCAATAAAAATCAATGAAATTTATATCTAAGATTATATGTTAAATTTGTCAATACATACTATTTTGTAATAGAACACAAATAAGCTAAAAATATACACAAACACGCCTAAACCTTAAAACTACAATTAAACAAATAACAGTCATTTTAAAATACTCCTCTGCTAAAATTTTTCATTGTGAAAATTTAACTTCCATAACTGTTAGATGAATATATAATGATTAGCTATCTCATCGTTTATTTTCTATGAAAGGTTATACTTTTAGTTATCATATTATATTGTTCTATAAACTACACACAACTCTTGAGCCAGCTTTGAAATTTCTCCTTTGTTAAGAACATCTGATCATGACGTCACTACCTGTTTACGACGTTTATATGCATGGTTGATCATTATTATTGCTTCTTTTAGAACTTTAGACCTAATAAGACTGAACGGCCGTTAAAAAAAAAGTTCCATGCTCAACAGCAACTCAATTTTATCGGCTCAAAAAACAAGATCAACCAATGAATGTGGCAAATTTTTTTGGGCAGCCAATCATTGTTAAAGAAACTCACTATACTTTGTAGAACAAACTATCGATATCAATGTGTGTTGGTTCATTTGATAGCACCTTGGATGCGCCTTTTGTTATATATGTATTTTTTTCTTTGGCAATAAAAACTATAGCCTATTTAATGAACTTTCATTGAGTTAGAAAAAATTTAGAACTGAAGATACCTTTCCCTATTTGGACGTTTTTTTCCTCACCTTTGGATGCTAGCTTCATTAGCTTAAGTATGCTTACAAGAATAAATAAGAATAAATATCAAAAGAAAGTAGTAAGAAATTTACATTAAAATACTTAGATTCATGTAAGGGTAAAGTTTCTAAAATAAAATTATTGACTGTACCTTCACTTTTTATCTTTGTTTTGTGCTTTATTTAAAAGAAATAAACCATCATTTAATACAAATAATAATAGTAATATTCATAACTGCAACACACAAATTTCTATGAAAGTCTCGGTCCCTAAATATGTGAAAGACATGTGAAAGGAGACCATATTACATAACAGCAAAAATATACGACAATCTGCCTTCAATACTTAGAAATTTAAACAATGATACATTATTTAAAAACTTATAAAAATTTTTTAACTTATAAAAAAATATAAAAGATTATCCAAAAACTTTTATCCTAATTTGAAAATTCACGTAAGTGATGCACTTATGTGTACCACACACTCAAATTTGGAACAATTTACTGACTAAATTATAACATCTTGTATAAAAATCGTAGTTTGTTCTGTAAAGTATAGTGAGGCTCATTAATAGTGATTGGTTGACCAAAAAAATACGACATATTCATTGATGATCTTGTTTTTTGAGCTGATGAAAGTGATTCGCATATTGAGTATGGAACTTTTTTTTGTGTAGTTTCGTTCATTCTTATCAGGTTCAAAGTTCTAAGCGAAGAAATAACCATATATAATATATTATATAAACGTAGTAAACAGGTAGTGACGTCATGATCATATGTTTTTAACAAAGGAAATTTTTCAAAGCTGGCTCAAGAGTTGCGTGTAGTTTATAGAATGAACTATTGTTATTTTTTTAAAAAGACAATTGTGTAAATGAACTTAAATATAAATGTATAAATATTTATTTATTAGCATTATTTTGTTAATTGTAAATAATTACTATAGACCAAAGCTTGTTGCAACAACCAACGTAGCTACAAACTGTCTGGTTTAGTACAATTTCTTGATTCTTATTATAGTAAAAAAAATGTTAAAAAATAAATAACAATAATTTAAAAAAAAAATGAATTCATTAAAATAATAAAAATAAAAATACTATACTATCTATGTAACACTTTTTTTTCTTACTTTCTACTCTGTATAAACCAAAGTAATGATATATTTTTAAATAGGTTAATTTAAAACAGCACAATTAAAATTTATGACTTCAGTTGCAACAATGAAAATTTTATTTTTATACAACCAATCTGTGTTTAAATTGGCAACGTTTGAATATTGTATTTTGCTATTATGTAAAATACTTTAATGTAGGTTACTTTTTATAACATAGTTTATTCATGGTATAGTCAATATAATATAGACTAGTATTGAACTAAAGAAATAATAACTTGTAAGTCAATTTTATTAAGGAGTAATATAATTATATATATATATATATATATATATATATATATATATATATATATATATATATATATATATATATATATATATATATATATATATCATTAATCAGTATCATCAAAGAAATTTCATTATTACAATAAATTATTAAAGCCATAGACCACATAAAACAACATGAGCTTTTTAATGAATAAACACCAAATGGGATCCTCTAAACTGATGACAATTTTTACCAGAATGTTAAAGTAGCCCCACTAGAGAGCTTAAAAATACTATAAAGTATGCAATTTGCGTGAAAATTCATGTTTTTGACGTAAGAAACATTCAAAAATTAGTATGAAAATGTTGTGCGGGTTGCATAAATCGAATTTTCTGATCACTGTTGCGGAGCTACAGTTGGGATTTAAGATAAACTAAAGTTATTTATGTAAGTCCCATCACATGTTTTGTGATATAAATGCTTATGTTTTTATCCGGTCTATTCCTTTAAGTGAAAAGAACAAGATATTAGAATACCAAGTAATTCCAGTATCATGTATACTTTTATGGTCTCAAAAAAATAAAAATAAAATTAGTGCTATTTATTATTATTAATTTAAATCAAAGATAACATCAAAAGCAACTAATTCAAAGATACAAAGATCTGATACTGAATAATAAAATTTTACATTTTTTTTAATCATTTGCATAAATTATTGCAATTAAATGTAAAATATAATAATGTGCATTCCATATAAAAATATATATAAAATTTACATTACTTTGCATAAATAATCCATAAATGCATACATTATGTACCGAAATGAAATGAATAACCTGCAATTTTAGTGATGCTTTTCAGTCTATAGTTGTGCAGGTTTTTCATTTCCTTGCGGTACATCCATACTGTCAAACAATTTTTTTTTTCAGTAATTTTTCTATGCAGATTAAAAATAAAATGAGTCAATCGGTCTTTTCAAATTGTTTTCTATTATATTTTTTTTATCGGGACGTAAAAGGTTTACGTAGAAAGGTTTTTATGTTCCGAAGTTTTGTTTACTGATATACAAGTTTAACTCACAGTTTGATGGTTAATTGTTCATGCGTAATTATTAGAATATTTATTTTGTTTCTATGAACTATAAACGTCCAATATAAATATCATATTCAGGAAATATTTAACATCAGCAAATCAAGCACCAATATGACAGTACAATACTATTTTACAAATGTAAAGATTCAGATCTTAAAATTGAATATAAAATTTCTTTGTAGGAAGAGAAAGTAAAAAGAAGAAAAAAAATAAATAGAAAGCAAAGAAATATCTTGAATTTCTACGTCGTAAAATATAGAATATATATTTTTTTATTTTCGCAACATAACATACCCAAGAGAGAAAGAGAGAACAACAGGGTGTTTTGTGTGCGTTTTAGTCTTCTTATCTGGTCGTATATACAATGGGACGAGACAACGTGGCACACGCTTCGATTGGCCTCAATGCAAACCCACACCCACACCCACACACACATTTCTCTCATGCTCTAAATCTTATGTTGCCCTTACAGTCAAGAATCACCAGGGAACAAAAATAAAACTTTTTCCCACAATATTGATTGATTGACGTATCGTTTTCTTATACATTTCCACGTGAATAATATCAAATAATAATTTAAGATTACACAATATTTGTCATAGAATATTACTTTACAAGTGATTTAAAAACTTATGTAAATAATGTATTTATCAAAATATTGTGTATAATTTTAGTATATTTCAGATTTTTAAAATAAAATTGATATATTAATAAAAAACGTGTGAGTCCTATTTTACGAAACTTTGACCATACAGGGCATATATAAGGAATGTTTCTATGAGTATGAATATGCATATCTGAAGTATTCATTAACATTTCAGGTCGATTGTATATAATTATATTGTAATATGAAATACACATGTTAATGATAAAAAATAAATTTTTGTGTATAAAAAATCATTTTTCTGCTTTCAGAGAAGACTGAATAAATATTTCTGACATCTGATCTTATTGACATGTTATTATATTTCCTTATTAGATCTTCATAAAAAAAAATCTCATATAACCATGATATTTAAAAGTAATTTATTTTGATACAAGTGACGGGTGTCTATAAAAAAAATATATGTATACTTCTTTTAAAATATGCCTTGTTTTAGCATCCAAATTTACCTTTGGTTATGAATTTAAATAATCTTTTCATCGGACAGCATGAAATTACAACTCAACTAAAAGTGGGGAGGGTTAAACATAGCTGCTTGAATAAATAAGTTTTAATTTTAAAAAAAAATAATATTCATGTTAATAAAATATTATGTATATTATTTTTATTGTAAGAAAGAAACATTTCATTATTTATATATTTTAGTATACCCACCATATATATATAATATTTGTTTTTATGTTAAGTAATATCATTTGTATGAAAAATAAACACCATTACTCAGTTATTTTTACGTTGTGCCAAGTTTACAGACGACCTTACATATCTGTATTACATAAATAATAGGTAGCAAAGCAGGCAGTCTAGTAAGCTCCAGCAAGTAGTGACGTAGAGAGAGAGAGAGAGAGAGAGAGAGAGAGAGAGAGAGAGAGAGAGAGAGAGAGAGAGAGAGAGAGAGACCAAGTAAATTTTTCACTAGCGCCATATCGTTCCAGCCATCTTTATAATGCATGCCCAGGGCTGCTCGCTATACTCTGTACAACTCAAAAATGCAACATTTTTTTTTTAACTCTAATAAAATTTATCTAAAATTGCTTTTTTTTTTAAGGATTTAAAAAATATATATATTATTGATAAAGAATTGCACATGCTTTTGAAAGTGAACATCTGTCAGAAGGTCCTCGGACAAAAGGCCCTTGCACAAAATGTCCTGGGTGTGCGCACAGGTAAAGCATATCGGCGAGCTGCCCACAATTAGGGCTTTTTATCGTAGGGCCTTTTGTCCACGGGCCTTCTGTCTGTATATATTTGAATGTACACAAGAACGCAATAAGTTATTTTAACATTTAAATACAGCGCTTGCCTTTCTCGTAAGAATAATATTACAAATTTGGCGCGAGTATTTGAATGGTAAAAATTATTATCATTGTCGTGTGTACTGTGAACAGTATTGATTTTTAAAAATACGTAAGAGAAAATCACGAATAATTTCATTTAAAAAATAAAATAATAAATTGTGATTTCCATTCCAAGAGTCTTAAAGTGTTTGAAGGTAAAAGTGGAAAAAAAATTGAGATAGATTAAGGAGGCTAGTTTATTTTCTTATCTTTTCCAGAAGTTTTTTGCTCTAATGATTTTGAATTATTACTTACTTCGCAATGAAAATCAATATTTTTTTTTCTTCTGTTGATAAACTTTTATTACAAACTGAGAATAGTGTGTATACTAAACTATATATAAGTCTAGGAGATAAGCACTTGGGTTTACAATTTAGTATTAAAAAACACGCTCTTTTGTACGTTGTATAATACTGTGCATATAGGCAGGCAAAAATATACTATACGCATAGGGATTATATACCATATAGAATAAAGTTAATTATTTTTAATCATGAAAAGATAGCAAAGGTGTTGTGGAGTAATAAAACAATGTTTTATGCTTCTTGTTTTTTTGAATTATTTAAAATTTAAGGTTAGCTTAATTTGCAGTTATCAAGGGAATTTTTTAGAATTATAAATAGCTAATGCCATTCTTACTATACATAGCTAAAAGCTGACATGGAAAGAGTAAAAAACAACAACGAATTTTAAGACAATTTGTTCAATGTATGATAAACAATTTTGTATTATTTTTTCTCATTACAACATATTAAAGGAATAGACCAAAAGAAAACATAAGCATTCATATCAAAAAGCACTTGATGGGACTTACATAAATAACTTTAGTTTGTCTCAAAACCCAACTGTAGCTCCGTAGCAGTGATCACAACATTTTAATTTATGCAACCCGCACAACATTTTAAACCTAATTTTTGTATGTTTCTGACGTCAGAAACATGAATATTTCCGCAAATTTTAGTATTTTTACGCTCTCTCGTGGGGCTGCATTAACATTTTGGTAAACACTGTCATCAGTTTTGAAGATCCCATTTTGTGTTTATTCATTAAAAAGCATATTTATGTTGTTTTATGTGGTCTATGGCTTTAACTTTGATTTTTTTTTCTTAACTGTATGGTATATTTTTTAACTGAATGGTACCAGCCTTTTTTCCTATAGAATAAAATATGTAAAAGGATGTTATGTCTATTAGCTCGTTTTAAAGTTGTCTAGCTTCAGTCACTAGTTTTTTTAATGCTAAAAAACATGTACTCGAAATGCTGAAGGATAGAAAATTAGGGACCCAATTTACTTTAATGGCGTCGCATTAGATTTGCTATCGCACTGCACCAGGTAAGCTTCTTTCGATTTTCAGTAAGTTGACTTTTTAAAGTAAATAATAACTAACAAGTCTCCTGTTACTTATGCAGCTGTTACGACACATTTAAATATACACTTTAAAACTTCAACCCATTAAAAAATAAATAAAAAATAAAAAAGAAGAAGAAAACATAAATTTAGTTACTATAGAGACAGTCATTTTAAAATCTCTCTCTCTCTCTCTCTCTCTCTCTCTCTCTCTCTCTCTCTCTCTCTCTCTCTCTCATATCATTTTGGTTTTCAGTAAAAAAAAAAGTAGAAGAAAAAAATACTACTTCACCACATTCAAAGACTTATTTTATTCTTTTATTTTAGTTGAAAGCATGTTGTATATGGGCCAAGATTTGTTACCTAGTAATGTATGTACACTTGGCTTTATAAATTTTATTTCTTTGGACATTTTTATAATAAATTATCATGCTTTACAAATTGTATACTTTTTCAAAAAAAAAAAAAGAAAAAATGTATTGCGGAAAAAAAAAAAAAAAAAAAAAACTTCATTTCTTTAATGTATTAAAACTTATAATAAAGTGAATAAAAAAAACCTTAATATTATAAAAATGATGCGTTACATACATTTGTATATAAAAAAAATAGTGCTTTGAGGTAGAAATATGTTTTGATTTGTAGAGATAAATTACTTTTTTTATTACTTCATTGTATTTAATGAATTGATATATTTCATTCTTGATAAAGTTATAAATTCAAACATAAAAAGTTAATGGTTTAGATGATTAAGGAAATAAAATAGATAAATTGAAAATTTTCAATTATATTCACTATTATATTTGATAATATACAAACAAAACAAAAATTAATAGTTTTTAACGTTCATGTTATGAAAAACTACGTTGATAAACGTATAAAAATATTGTTTATAAAAATTCGCTATGTAAAACATTAAGCTGATATAATAAGATATTATTTCACTTTTATATTCAACGCATTATTTTAATCAATTGTCTCTGTGATTTTTCTTTACCATAAAATTCTATGAAAACGGTCGATTAAATTTCTATTTTACTGACAGTGAGTTCTTATTTTTTTACTGAATTCCGATTCCAAGTTCCACTTATACTGAAATTCAATAAATTGTTATTATTATCATTTAATTATACAAAAAGTTTTGACATATCTTGTGCAAATTTAACTGTAGATAAATAGCACGACACAAATAAAATAAAAACTTGAGTTTTATGAATCTAAAAAATAAAAAATAAAAAAAGCTATTTAGCTATATTTTAAAACCATTATAAACATAATACTATGATAAAACAATTATTATAACACATGATTCCTTAAAGGAATAGACCAGAAGAAAACATGAGCATTTATATTACAAAACACTTGATTGGACTTACATAAATAAATTTAGTTTGTCTCAAAAGCCAACTGTAGCTCCGTAGTAGTGATCAGAAAATTTCCAATTTATGCAACCCGCACAACATTTTCTTCTTCTAATTTTTGCATGTTTCTGACGTCAGAAACATAAATAGTCACTTAAATTGCATACTTTACAGTATTTTCACGCTCTCTCGTTGTGCTACATTAACATTCTGGTAAAAGTTGTCATCAGTTTTGAAGATCCCATTTCGTGTTTATTCATTAAAAATCACATTTTGTTTTATGTGGTCTATGGCTTTAATACTATAGTGTCAATATTATTAAATGCAATTGTTTTAAAATTTCCCTTTTTTCTTTACTTTTATTACTTTCATGCAAGAGTTTACTGAATATACACTTTTTTAATATTTTGTATTACAATGTAAAGTTAAGTATGTACATACTAAATTAAAATCAATTGATTATTGTGTGTTCTTATGTATATAGTATAGTGGTACCTATATGAAGGAACCAAGCTGTGACAACGGTGAATAAAATTAAGTTGTCTTTATAGAAGGGAGCTATGAGTAATTAACGCCTTTGCTTTTAATAGTTCTTGATCATCATCAGTATTGCGGCAATCCCGCTCATTAGTTGGTACGATTTAATTACTTTCTAATTATCTCAGCTATTATTATCAAAAGCTTTAAATAATGTAACTTCTCTCTCTCTCTCTCTCTCTCTCTCTCTCTCTCTCTCTCTCTCTCTCTCTCTATATATATATATATATATATATATATATATATATATATATATATATATATATATATATATATATATATATATATATATATATATATATATATATATATATATATATATATATATATATATACATACACGCTGTAGCAAATGTAAGCACAAAATTTTGCACATACAAGTAAGAGTGAAAGTAACAATGCTTTTGTTTTATCTTCAACAACAAAGATATTTAATATTATACAAATTTGAAACAATTAGAAACTTCTTCGTATATTATATAATGTTAAAATAGTTACAACAAAGTTTGATGTGTTAAATTAATGCATGTTCAATAAAAGAATATTATAAGAAATTGCATACAAAAGCATTATGTATAAAATGTTATAAAATGAATTTATCGATCACTGTTTCTTTTATATCATAAATATATTGAACAATATAAAATAAAATAAATAAAAAAAGAAATTTTTATACTTTATTGAAACAAGTTTACTGCAGCGTGTGGTATAAAGTATAAAGAGCGTTTTACTGTATAAAAAAAGGGAAGGAATTGTAATATATTTATACTGTTACATAGAAATTACATCAAAATACATTAAAATAAAATTTGGAGATTTTTTATTATAACGTTCAAATAATTACAGATTGCGTTTAATTATTAAAAAAAAAATATATATAATTTGTATAGCTAATATTTGGTCAGTTTTTTGTCTAGACTTTTTTATTTTTATTTTAATTATGAACCAAAAGTCAATGTTACGTAGCACACACACACACACATGCAATAAAATTCTCTAAAGGGCAGAGAGTGAAGGAGAGGGTTAACCCCCAGGGATAGTTAATGGTGACAGCACAACCGAGTATATACCTAAACGTACGTACAAGTGTGAAAAACATCGTTGCTATATAAGTTTTTTTTTCTAGACAAATCAGACAAGATGTTGTTTTAGTTGTTTAAAAAATATATATATATCAATGTTTTTACCTTAAAAACTAACTCATGGCTAATATAATAATTAATAACAAATATTTATTATTTACATCCAAACTATATGCTTAACTTGTATTATAAAATATAAAAATATATCAATAATATATAACTTGAAATATTTTTATTAAATTTTTAAATATTTTAAATCAAATCAAAACAGTTTTCAAATTATTTGCTTTTACATTTATAATAATTTACTATTATTAGCAATAATTTTCATATTTCAAATTTCTAAAACATATTAATAAAAATACTCAGTTATACTATAATACTTTTTGATTTTTTTTTAAATTATAAAATGTTTTTACAATTTAATTATTTAAAAAAAAGAAGAAAGTATTTTCTCTGTGATTTTTTTTCTTTGATTTTAGATCAAGAAATTCAGGACATTTAGTTAATAAGAACATAGTACTATTATTTTTACCAGCAAAACGATACATTATCTGTGTATGTGTTGTAAGTACTGGAGAAATAAAAATAAATTTAATTTTTTTGAGTATATTATGTCAAAAAATTTCCGCTGTTTTTCTGTTTGTTAGTTTTTCACTTTAATACATACGTAGTTTGTTTTTATAATTTAAAGTATAAAATTTAGATTCAAAATCTAACGTAAGAACTAAAAAGTGTTGGAAATATTTTTTCAAAATAATTATTAGTAAAGTAAACCAATTTTTTTTATTTTTTTATTTAAGATTTATTTAAAAAGTAAAGTTTTAAGGACCCTGAGTAAGTTTTAAGTTTTCCTTTTTTTTTTTTTTTTTTTTTTTTCTTCTTCTTCTTTTTTCAAAAAATTTTGTTTTGTTTATATATACAGTTAAATGCATGACTTATATAAAATTTAAATAAATAAATATATCAACAATTGTAAATATAATTAATGACTGTATTTAAATGTAAATAAAACTTTCTAGTTTTAAGTTTTAGAAGTCGATCATGTAAACTGTAAATAAATAAATTTTCTTTAAAAAATGGTAACTTATTAAGTAATAATTTATACCACTTTTATTAAAATTAGAGTTTATTGCTAAACTATTTATGTAAATGTTTTTTTCCCTAGTACTTTAAAATAAAATAAATTTTAGTTTATATTTCAAAGCAACTGTTCTGTTTATTTTTATTTTATACTTTATTTTATAGCATTATAAATAACAAAACTATAATTTTTTATTACACAACGCAAAATAATAGTTTTTTTATTTGTTTTTTTTTTCTACCACAATCTGGGAGAATTCATAGCTTAAAGTATATGGAGAGAAAAAAATAGAAGAGTTCATTATTATTTTTTTTTATTTGCTTACAAGTGTCGTTTTAATGAGAGGCCTTTTTTTTAATGATTTTCTGTTTTAAAGTAGGTTAAAATGAACTACGTTTATTAAAAATATAACTTTATTTTTTGTAAATAAAGTCATTTTTAAGAAATAAAATTAAAATTGTAAAAATTGTACATCCATAACTTTGTATGTAATTTTATTTAGTTTAAAGATTTATGTTGTTATTATGAGCATAAGTTTTTTTTATTATTGTTGCTTTTCAAAAGTCTAAAATTTATGTACGTGTTCGATAGAGTTTGTTAGTTTGTAAATGTATCAAGTAGTATATATTATATATAATTTGGTCTCATTTTGTGCAATTCAGACACCTTAATATACAATCATAATATTTTCATGTCCTTTATGAAACGTATGTTATAAAATTATAATTATTTTCCAACATAGTATATCAATATGCAAGCTATCTTATGTATTGTAAATTCCTACATAGATAAAACTAGAATATACATAAATTCCACGAATACAATTAAAATATATATGTAAAAATATTTTATTAAAAGTCTACAAACTGAAACTTGGAATATGATATAAAAATAAATTAGGTTCTTTTTCTATTTCAAAAAACATTGAAATTTTCATTAAAAAAAAAAAATAGCCACAAAGGAAGCTACCAACTTCCCTGAGGATGCTTACTTATGAAGTTGAGTCTAATTGTTAGAGTGTGACGTCACACATTTTATATGTGTTGGCGCGCCATGGCGCCTGTTTTGCTGGCACATAGACAAATCGCGACTAATTTAAACCTACAAACTCACACTCTCATGATTCCATGATAATATAGTGTTGTTTGTGAACAAACATCACTAACACATTGGGACGAGTAATCTGACCAAACGCAGCCTAAAGCGCCTGTTTTTTTTTTTATTTATATATGATTACTTTTATTACGCTATATAAAAAAAATCAGAGAACAAATCAGAAATAAAAATGATTATTTTTACTTTGATGCTGTTTTTATCCAGAAGCGTTGCCAGTTAATCTCTATAATTATTACTTTAATAATTTTATTTTTACATTATTTGTTTTGTAATGTAAATTCTTTTAAGTATATATATATTTTTAAATACCCGCAAACGAATACTTGACAATAAAATTTATACTACAGTTCATTGAGCAAGATTGGAAATCAATTGGGCTCAATAATTGACACATAACATTACCTGAAAAATATTTTATTCGATGAACTTTAAATTAATGTAATGCGTTGAAGAGTAAACGTAATTTGGAAATGTCAAATGTAATAAAATGACTTTTTTGTTAAAGTATATAGTATGTACAGTTCGTACATTAATTGATGATCGCTATAATGGACAATCTTTTTAAATACTGAATTTACATTTTAGTAGAATTAATTTTTATTTATAACCAAACATTTATCAATTAATTATAAAACTTTACATTAACTGAAGCTGATAATTAACTATTGCATAGAAAGATTTAGTCTATCTAGTGATTTTTAATGGTATGCAGGCTCGGCCTGGTCATAAGAGCAAGACCGCGATAGCGGACATGGCTCCCCTTGTTTGGAGGCCCCTAAGGCTCTAAAAAAGGCGTAACCAGGGTGTTAAGCCCCCTTTTGTGGCCCCCCTAGAGGGTGTTACGTAATTTTCACGGACGTGGCCCCTTGAGTGCTAGTCCGACCCTGATGGTATGTCTATTTATTCATTTTGGAAACTAGACTAATTAATGCATATTTAAAAAGTGCTTAAAAGGTTAAATGTTTTTTTTAAATCAAGTATGACATATTTTCCTAAAAATCTTAAAGTCAAAGGTAGATAGCTTTGTGATGTTTTTATATATTTTTTGTTTACATATGCACAAAAAGATAAGTAAACTTTTGTTTTTTGATGTGTAAAAAAAAAATAAAAAAAAAGGAACATTTTGTTGTATGTCACAACAACAATTAGTCTTTTTATTATTTTCTTTTTCTTTTAATATAATTAATTTGATAACGCATCAAAACGAGCTATGCTCTCTGAAACTTAGCGACCAAGTACGTACAAGTGATTGTGCAGATAGTATATTTTACCATTCAAAGACTATAGCGCTGAATATCCAATGATAATCTTATGAGAAAAACAGGTATAGGATTTAAATGGTAAAATATATTATCACAATGATGTGTACTTACAAATATAGTTAGTCTTATGTGTATCGTAAAATTAAAAATAATAATAATAAAAAATTGCGTAACAAATATAAACACATGTTTAAATATTTGATTTATGTTCAAAATTTGAATGTGACAAAAAAATATAGTAGATGTTTGATTTAAAAAAAATATAGATATGTTAATCGTAATTATTACAACATTGATTCAAAGAGAACACAAAATATTAAACTTTGGCTTTAACACACGCTAGAATGATGAAATTGAACGCATGCAAGCGTACATATTTATAACTAATAAATTATTATGTATATATCTTACTTGTTTATACGTAGAAAATACTACATATGTCTGCAACAAAATTACTAACTTCAGTATTTAATTAGGATATATATTACATTCATGTAAGATAGTAATAAAGTAAACGTAAAACAATATTTTAATTAAAGATATCAACTCAGATTTTCCAAAGATACACTTTGATGCATTATGTTTTGATGTATGACACTACAACAAAACAGGAGTTTTCTTTCGAAGAACTCGTGTTAAAAAAAAACATTTTAGACATGGGATTAGTTAAGACATATTACATTTGGCAGAATTTTAGTAAGCGGAACTTCCGTGATATTTTTGAAAGCCACACCTGCCAAAACGATCGTGCTGTGCGTTGAACCGCGAAATTGGTGCCCGGTGGGTTGGCTAAGGGTGAGAGGTAGGGGTCGTGTTAACTGTAAGAGAGAAAGAGAGCGAGAGAGAGAGAGAGAGAGAGAGAGAGAGAGAGAGAGAGAGAGAGAGAGAGAGAGAGAGAAAGGGAGAGAGGAATAACCAGAAACCTTCAATCCACATCAATAATCAATCGACCGTGAAATCATTTTTTTTTTTTTTTTTTTTCGTTCTCGTTTTCTTACGTTTTCCGTTTAACCACACTATTACTTCACCACTTTTACAAATTATTATAATTTAACCATTGATAATTTTGAAAATCTCTTAGTTATATTTTAATTTGCAAGAAATTTATTCAGTGGTATTGTATAAAATAAATATACATTTAAATTAAAATGAAAAAAGGTTTTAAATTTTAAACTTCATTATATTTTATTAGTTACATAACAACACATCGTAAGTTGGAGTGCAAAAATTGGAGAGCTTATAAACAATCAGATTTATTCATTTATCTCTCTTTTTATTTTTTATTATTATAAAACTTCGTCTCTTATTTTCATGTATATTATGTAATTTATATATTGTATACTGTGTGTACCACCATTGTATTGTACAAGTAACATTGTCTGTTTTTGTAAAACAATAAATAAATAAATTCAAATGTTGTTACATAATTTCCCCTCATGTAATTTTGTACGTTACAGAGTCTCTACATATTGATACACTTATTCGTACAATAGCTTGATATATTCCCTATTATATAAGTTGTGTAAGTATATGAATATATTTAAAGCCATAGACCACATAAATCAACATGTGCTTTTTAATGAATAAATACGAAATGGGATCTTCAAAACTGATGACAATTTTTACCAGAATGCTAATGTAGCCCCACGAGAGAGCGTGAAAATACTGTAAAGTATGCAATTTGCGTGAGTTTTCATGTTTATGACGTCAGAAACATGCAAAAATTAGTATGAAAATGTTGTGCGGGTTGCAAAAATTTTCTGATCACTTCTACGGAGCTACAGTTGGGTTTTGAGACAAACTAAATTTATTTATGTAATTCTCATCAAGTTTTTTGTGATATAAATGCATATGTTTTTCTCTGGTCTATTCCATTAAACATTCAAAACAGAAAAAAAAATATATAATAATATATTTTATAATAAATATATAAAAAGTAAAAACTGAATATATTTACGTGAATTCTTGTTTATAACAATGTTTAAAAATATTTACATGGAATTGATAACATATATAGAAATCTAAAAGTTACTAATTAGTTAGAATATCACAAATTTACATGGCTATATTATATAACATGTAAATATTACAGAATAAAAAAAGAGAAAGGTACTAATTAGCATAATGCTAAAAATAGCAATTTTATCTATAGAAATAAATAGTATAGATGGAACGTGATTTTCAGTGATATTCCCAAAGGCGAGAGTATTGTTGTATAGTTTTCATTGTTACAATAAACAAACATCAAAGGCAGAACAAATATTAGTCAATCGACGTTGGTGAAGCAAACTACAAACCATGTCAAGATTTTAGTCCTATTACAATAGTATACAAGTAAAGTAATATTTAAGGTCTTATTTTTTAAACACTGAATGTATGTTACCTCCCAGCGGCAAGCAACACCACAACACTTTTCATCAGCTACACAATTTTATATTTTCAAACACCCGACAAAGAGAACAAAATATAACATTCATTTCATGATTTTATTTTTCTTTGTAACTTTTCGATTTATTTGTATAGAAATAATAGTTTAATATATCTTAATTACAATAAATAATAACAATATTTCAATACTATTATAAAGTTTAGCAGAAGACATAATATCACTGTTTTAGTCCATTTTCTAAAATTTATATATAATAATAAGTTTCACTTAAACAATATTAATACGTTTTGACCGTTGTAACGTTACCCCCCCCCCCAATTTTTTTAACAATTTTGTGAGACACCAATCATCAGTTAGAACAAATTACAATCAATTATTTTTATTTGCTACTTCAACGGGGTAAACAAACCAATTAAAAAAATGTTCAAATAATTTGCTTTTTAAATGAATTAAGCATTTAAAAAAATTCATTTAAAATAAAAAGAAAAATGATGAGAAGTTAATTTTTTAGTAGTTTCTTAAAAAATACTTAAGAGCAGACGTGGAGAGGAGAATGGATATTTTTGAATAATTTATACACATTACATTTTCTTTTTTAATTTGTATATAAGAAATTCATAGCAATATAGAATTGAATACACAAATAAAATAATACAATGTTTAATATTTACTTAGTCTTTAAACAAAAAGTTTCTATTTTACAAACATGTAAGCATTTATAATATATAATATTTTTTCTATGAAAAATGATAACCTCGTAAAATGACAGTTTTTTGTTATTATTATTATCATTGTACTGCACTACTAAGATGACAGGATGCAATTTTTTAATATAAAAACATGGATAAAATAAATTACGTAATTTAAAATACACTTATGTTATAAAGCATAAATGTTGATATTTCATAATGACATAAATAACTATGCTGTTCATCACAACTGTTATACTATTAAGCATATTAATCGTACAATAATTATGGTATAAAATATATTGCTATTAATAATTATCAATTATCAAAGATTTGATTAACAATAATTGAAATAGTATATGTTTATGTTAAAAATTTTAGTCAACGTTTTATAAAATGTGGCTGTCATGCCCTCACAACAAATACAAGTATGTTTTAACGATACTTAAAAAGTTGATAATTTAAAAGTGTAGAAAAAATTCATAATCAAAGAAAATCTAAAGTTTAAAATTTGAAAATTAAGCAGTAACATACAGAATCATAGCAGGTTAAAAATGTTTCTATAACTGTTACTTTATAATAAAATAAAGAAAAGTTAACAATAAATTTTTACAGTAAACTGATATTATAACTTTTTTTGTTTGCTAATTAATTACTCATTTCTTAAGTATTATTGTCACATCAAACAGGAAGAAAACAAAAACAGTTTCAATTACTTTACGTATTGTTATTTCATAATTAATTTTAGTTTTGTACAAAATTTAATAAAATATACAGTATTTTTTTATATATAAAAGTGTGGAGTCGATGCTTTTACACCAATAGAAATTTTTGCTACGTTAGTTTTACTCCGCCTAGAGTAAAAAAAGCAATACCTGAGTAAGACCGCAAAGCATTTTTTTTTTCTTTTTAAGGATCAAAGAATTTTCCACGGAAGTAACAAAACAAGAACATCCTGCAGGGTATGCAACTTGCGCAACCCAGTTTGTTTTTTCGAGAGAGAGAGAGAGAGAGAGAGAGAGAGAGAGAGAGAGAGAGAGAGAGAGAGAGTAAAATCTTTGGTACTTGTCCCTCGTATATATAACATGCCTTAGTAAACTATTTATAAACAGAGAACATCACATCAAAGGTATAGACACGAAGGCGTGTATATAACGTCAAATGAGCATTATGAGTTGATAGAGAGAATACTGTAAAGTTTACTATACAATGAACAAAAACTTCTATACTTGATCTTTTTATTCTGAACTTACAGTATTTCTCTTTCATATAATATAGTATATAAAAAAAACACATAATAAACACGTTTAAAAACACATTTTTAAGAGAGAAAAAAAATACAAAATATTGTAAAGATTGTTAAGAAGGAAGCACTGTAAGGGCTCACTCCTTTTAGAAACTCTATACTTTTGATAATTCAAGTTTTTAAAAAACTACCGATGAAGTAGATGGGATTTATCCTACAGTACATTAGTCAATTATTTAGTTATAACGGCAAAAATTATTATCATAACCTGAAACATTGCAATTTTTATTTTTATTTATTTAAATATTTATTTTTTATAGAACAAATTTATTGATGAGATATTATACACACTTTATATGCCAATAATTTTTTATCACTAGTAACGTGCATATTTAAAGATATTTTAAATATAAAATATTAAAATGTGGAATATAATAGTGATAATTATGCACAAACGTGTATCAACATGAATATATTAACACTTGAAAAAAGATGTAATTTAAATGACATTGTTTTTCTAAAAAAAAATACTGTGCAATCAGATTGATGATTCAGTGTCTGTATCCCAAATAAACTTTCATATCCCTAAAAAAAAGTTGAGAAATCGATCATTTTTTTTTGTATTCCTACTTGTACTAATGATGTGACTAAAACCTCCATTATAACGAGAGCTACAACATTGTGTAATGACATAAACATTGATATTTTCAATGATTCTTATAATACAATAAAAAGTTTGTATTATAAGAATAGTGAAAACCAATGATTATATGTTATTATGCATAATCTGGAATCCTATTTTAGTGTATGTGCATGCTTTATTTTTAAATTTTAATTTGATTGTAATATATTGATTATTTGTACTGACAGTGTACCGCCAATGTATTGGGCGCAAGCCTGTTTTTGGTTGACAAATAAATAAATAATAAATAAAATATATATATTATATCAAGACATTTTAATTGTTTTAGTCTAAGGAATATTGATTGTTTTTACTTACCAACATGAATTGTAGCTCCATAAATAAGTATTTAATAAGATATGCCTATGTGAGAGAATTTAATAATATCACTCTGTAATGTTATACTGTTTATTCTCAATTGCTTTAGTTGAGGTAATAATTTTGTTTGTAATGTGATAGTTAGAAGTATATACCTACGCACATATAAACAAGCTCAAATCTAATATAACAAGTAGTGTAGATATACGGTATATGCAAAGAAATTGTGTGCTTTATAATATCTCCTATTAATACAGGTATAAACGAAGATACCAAAAAAAATTGTTTAACTGTTAATTATGTGGTACGTGAATCGTTAGTTTTGCGATTAACCTACGCTAAAATAGTTTTGGATTAATAATAATAAGCAAGTTTCATATTACGTACCCTCCATGCGTAAGCATTTTCATGTTTTTTGTTACTACAGTTGGTGGGAGTAGATCCGAAATTAAATTATATGAGCTATACTGCTATGATTTTAATAAATGTTATAAAGGTAAGGTAATTTGATTTTTTTGAACGTTTGGTATAAGACAAATAAATAGGGAGGGGTGACTAAATATGAAATATGCACGGTAAAAAGTAACTAAAGAGTTACTATTTAGACTTTTTTTTATTATAAATTTGTTAGATATATACAAAGTTTTTTAAGTTCTAAAGAGTTAACTATTTACCGCTGAAGAAATTACGTTTATACTAACGAGTTACTGTTTAAACCTTTTTTCAACCAAATTATAGGTTTTTACTGAAGAGTTTCAACTTTGTAACTGAATGATTTCTTAAATTTATGTTTTCCGAGTGAATTTTAAACTTTTCAGTTAATTATAACAATTTTTGGCTTTCCTGGTATCATTCCGTGTTTTTAAAAATATTATTATAGGTATCTGTTACTATTACATTTAAATTATATTAAAATTATGAGTTTCACTGAGTTTAACTTTTTAATTTTAGAAATATGAACCGTTTTAATAAAAATTCTTAATGACAAGCGTTTTTTCCACTTTATAAAAATGCACCTTTTTTTCATTACAATACGTCAAATGCTTAATATTTGAAAATAAATATTAGTTTAATCAAATATAATTTATTTTAATTACTAAATTATATGTTTAAATTGGAAAATGTTTGTGAAGGAAAGCTTTGTGACTTTCATTTTGGTAAGCTGGTTATAGAGAGAGAGAGAGACAGAATGAGAGGGAGGGAGAGAGTGAGAGAGAGTGCTGACGGTGCGAAGAGCTGAGAGGATGGATCGTGACAACGATGGGTATGATAACAAGTTTGTGCCCACCTCAGCTAACACGAGAAGTGAGACTGACTAAAAATGACGTCACACTTCTACAAAAAAAAATAACAATATAAAGTCACTTCCTTACTTTGTAATATACATTCTAAATTTAAACATTAAAGTTGTAAGTATAAAGTTTCTTTATTAAAGCAATTAAAGTTGTTTCTACTATCGTTATTACCTCGTTCTCTTTTAATATAATTTCACCAAATTTTCATAAATACTAGCATGCTATATCAATTTTAAAAATATCATAATAATTTTTGTCAAAAAGGTTTAAAAAGGTTTTTACTCCAACTTCATACTTTAATTGTGCAAGTGCTACATATTCTTAAGATAAATTTATATAAAAAAAAGTTATATCAGTACTCTAATGAATAATGTTTTGCATTTTAATAAAGTCTTTTAATTTATTCAATGTTTTTGTTTACTAATGTACTAATGGGCGTAACCGGCGAGAATTTTGTTTCTTCGTTAAAATACGTAAATGTATTTCAATTGTATCTCTCATTTGAGCCTCGGTGAAACAGTTAAAAAAATTAAAAGAATAGTGCCACAGTGCTAAATTATAGAAAGTCAGTACAAGTGTGCTTTTTTCTACTCTACCTGTGGTAACGTTGGTAATATCAATTTACAAAAATCCTATTTTAGCATTAAATATTTAATATTATTACAATTTTTGTTTCTTGCCATATTGTGTTATTGTGCTACACTAATCCCAATCAAGACATTGCCTTATCGACAGATAAGGACTTTCCAATCAATGGAAAAGCACAAACGGGCCGGCCACGGCCCAAGTACACAGCCCGGCATTCGCCATGACAACCCAGATAAACCGTGGAAACGTCTATGCAGGCTGGTCGGTGCAATCAAATCGATCATGCACCTCCCGAATGCTGTGAATCATCATGTAAAGCATGTAAACATGCAACGTGTTGTACTCTCACACGTCACGTTCGCACCCAGGAGTGGCTCGAACCTATAGGGTGTATGCGGATGACGTCATATTTATTGCGCTTTGAGGTCATACTGGAGTAGTGCATAACATTGCTCAGCATAGGACAAACTTCATTTAAGCCAATTTTCTTTGGGATATTGGTTAATTTTTTGCTTACACACCTCACATACACCTCACATACACCTCACATTTTTCTCACATACCTGAGATATTAATTCAACATATTTACAGCATCAATGCTCTCAAAAATATTGCATAGTGTTTTTAAACTGGCAAAACGATTTTTTGTCCTATGTCACCCATGTTATTGAGTTATCCAACATGGCGTCGACTTTAACATGAATGCATAGACCCTATCCTCTGTGAGGAGTGCATAGTTATACGATCCCCACTCGGTCATACCAGCTTGGTAAATATAATTATACTCGTTTCACATTACGTGAACTCATTGTAAAGCAAACTAACTTATATTAATTTTATAATTTTTTGAATATATTAATCAGATTACTTTTTCATTATAATTATATTAATTAAAATGCTAAAAAGCCACTCGTTTTCCCAAGCACAATAAGAGTGTCATGTGACCACTAGTTTAAACACACCCTGGTAGAAATCTTGTGGTGTAAAATATTCTGAAGTTTACACACAAGTATAGAGTGGTCAGACACAAGAAAAACCGAGTTAACTTCATAAAAAATGCATTCCAAAATATCAAACAACAAACCACAAATATTTTTACTTTTTTACAGGGATAAATTTACATTTTAATTTTAAATATATTTATAAATAAACTTTTAATTAAAAATTTCTTTATTTATATTTTTGTAATGAAGATACCTAATCAGAAATATGTAAATTATAATTGATTTTTTAAACTTTTTTTTTTCAAGTTTAATTAAAAAATAAATTAATTAGCTTGATTTAAAGTCAAACTTTTTTTTTTAAATTAACATTAAAATCTGAAGCACTATAAAATTTGTGCCAATGTTAATAGAAAAAATATTGGATGTGAAATTGATTACAAATTCTTGTCAATATTTTCTGGATAACATTTTTATATTGATTTGATTACATTAAAAGATGGAAAAAAAAAAAAAAAAAAAAAAAAAAAAAAAAAAGCAAATAGTCTCATAAAATAAGTTTTTCTTGTTCATATAGAATTTGTGAGAAACAAATTTTGTTTTTCAGATTTTGCTTTTATAAAGCATTTATTTCAAAGTTCCAGTTTTAATATAACATATTTTAAATTTCTTTTAAAAACACGAATAAAATATGCACAATAACTATATTATTTCGATATTAATATCATTATTTTATAACACAAAATGTGCAATATTTAATAATAATTATGATACAAAATGTAAAAATTTGTTGTATACCATTTCAGAATTACATATATGAAATTCCGAAATGTCAAAACTTTAGTATATACGTGATATTGTTAAGCATACGTAATGCAGCTTAAAATACGTAATGTCTTTTATCAGTGGATAAAGATCCACATCAACGGACTTAAAAATATATCAGTATAGAAATTAATTATTATATAAATTTATAATGTACTTTAAATTACTGTATAGTATAAATATTACTTTTGGACACATGTAAGCAAGAGCAATAATAATAAAATGTCAAAAAGTATTATTAATTTGTGATAATTTTGTGATTTATGATGTAAGCTCTTCTCAATATCTTATTATTAGTAACATCCATTTTATGTATATTAAGATGGAGGGAAGGGGAAAGTTGGGTGTCATTAATACACGGAGATAGATAGAGAGAGAGAGAGAGAGAGCGAGCGTAAAACATGTTGAGTATTCAAAGTAGGTTTCTCTTTGGCAAGAGCTTTAATTACCACGATAGTGCGTGCTCTGACACTTAAACTCATGCTTAGCCATGTCATCAAGCAAAAGATTGGGAGAAGCTTCAACAAGACTACTACAACTAAAGGACGACATTATAATATACGAGTTTAAAACACAAGTAAGGGTAAAGTTTAATAATAATACTATGTATAAAATAAAAAAAAAATTATATAATATAACTAAAGCTGTTTTATATCGTTTTACAACAAAGCTTACAGATATTGTAATTTATAGAAATATTTTATATTATGATATTATTGATCTGACATGGTTGTATCATGATACTTTTTATTACCAATTAAATGTATTTTTGATATTCAGAGTGGGAAAATGTAATGAAAAAGGCACATATTTTATTTTGATTTTTAAAAAAATTATATACTGTATAAAAAAAGAAGTAAAGGATTGTTATTATTTCGTTTGAATTGAAATGTTACATGCCTAAGAAAATGAAAATATAACTATTAGTAGTAGCAAAAATCGTAGAAAGTGCTATAAAGTTATAGAAGTGTCACCAAATATTTTCAATACGTTGTCATTATGCTTATGGGATAATAGTAAAAGTACGATATATGTGGCAACATTGCATACAACACACACACACACGCACACACAGTTTATGATAAAATATATGAGGGGAATGGAGTGTTTAAATAAAAGAGGGGAGAGGCAGCATACAGTGTTGCAATTTATTCTATTTTCATGAAAGTTTTTGGTGATACTTCGGTACATCTTACCAGGAAAAGTTTGATACACTGTAATGCCATCTAATGCAGATGAAATCTTATCTTTGAGTCATCTGCTAAACTGGCTAATATCTGTGCAATGTTGCCACATCAGCCAACATATTAAGAATTTCCCATATACACAATGCTTTGTAACTTATTCTTACGGTATCGGTATATCGTGTTACTTGAGTCCTCTAAAGACCTTAAGATTCCTTATATGCTTTGAAAACGATCTTAGAAGTCGTAAGACCTTAATGTGACCTAAGTGGTTTTATGAATCGCATGCCATTCATTCCTGTTCAAGATTAATATAATGTACACCAAAAACTTTCATGACCATATAATAAATTGCAACACTGTTGCTCCCTCTCCTCTATTTTATTTAGGCAAGTTATAGGATTTTTGACCTTATTATTAGAGGCTATTTTTCAGGTGTTAGAATAACTCATTTGAAAGAAGAATAACTAATTTTGTACATGAAATATTTAAATAGTGTATAGATACGTTTTTATAAACATTTTTAAACTTACTCAACTATTAAATTTGACCTTTGTATTACTTTTTATAAGTGTAGGATAATTTTAAGTAAAAAGTTTATTACGGCATATTATTACTAAAATTTAGTTTTTCTAGTTATTATTAATTATTTTCTATTTAAATGTAAATAAACTTTGAGGAGCATATTATATTAAATAGAAGTATAAAAAATTACTTATTTTTTTAGCGTTGAGAAGCGTACATATCAAATTGCGTAGGATTTAAACATAAAATATATTTCTCTACCGAGATGAGAGCAAAATGTTGCTGCTAGAACTCTAATATATTTTTTTATTTGTTGAGCCAAAACACTCAGCCAGGATTTGGCAACAGACACATAAAAAAAAAAGTTTAGTTTATCCAAAATTTTAAATATTTTTTACGTCCCTATCCATTAAGAAAATCAACAAGTTAAAAGTAAAGTATAATAAATCTTTTATTTAAAAAAAAATAGCTTTAAATACATAGGTTTTTAAATATGCCCCCAAATGCACACACACACATTAATTATTGTTTATAATGTTTCCTTATGCTGTTTATGATGTATGGTATATACTTGATTATTCCTATGAAATGATGCAAAGTTGAACACCTTTTCAAGCTTCCACGAGAGGAACGGTGCTATATGAACACCTCTGGCTAAAAGTCTAAGAACGATTTGAATAGGTACCCCGCAACCACACTACGTTGGCCTTGATTGCTAACAATGCAATAAAGATTTATTGTGAATACTTCAAATACTTCCTCTTTTTTTTTTCTTTTTTTTTTTCTTCTTTTTTTATTACACTTTGACAATATTTTAATATTCACTACAAAACTATTAAAATATTTTAAAGTACAAAATTATATAAAAACAGTAATATTTAAAAATTAAATGTATTTCAGCATTTGAAACTAAAATCATGATAGAAAAACTTTATAAAATATATAAATGATATGAAATAAATTATCTCTAAAATTTATTAGTGGAATTTATGTAAATTCATTAACAAATTAGTTCAGTATGTTCCGGTGAATAAATATAGGAGAATTTTAAGGGAATAGAATGAATGTAAAGTTCAAAGAGTTAAAAGATATTAATTACACTTCACCTTCATCCAGTCCAAGTTTGTAGAAAGTGAAATTATTTCCTCGGAATTACAAAGAGTTTATATCTCTTTGTTAAATACAGAGATTATATATAAAAGTAACAGGCTTGTACGATTTAAAGTTATAATTTAGGGCTTATACGCAACACATTTTTTTTAAATATATTAATCTCTTGGTTTTGATATTTAAATTTTAGATTTCTCTGATACTTATCTATTTATTTTTGCTACGTTTTTTGTTTTTTTCATATTTTCTGGACACTTAATATAAAGACATATACAGAAATGTTATACCGAGCTGGTATGGCCGAATGGTGAAGGCAGTGGACTCGCAACTCTGTACTCCTCACCGAGTATAGGTTCGAGCCACTACTGGGTGCGTACGTGAAGTGTGAGAGCACAACACGTTGCACGATACATGTTTACATGCATTCCATGACGACGCACAGTATTCGGGAGGTGCATGATTGATGTGATTGCACCGACCAGCCTGCCTAGATGTTTCCACGGTTTCTCTAGGCTGTCATGGCGAATGCCGGGCTGTGCACTTAGGCCGTGGCCGGCCCGTGTGTGCTTTTCCATTAATTGGAAAGTCCTCACCTGTCGATAAGACAATGTCTTGACTGGGACTGGGATTGGTGTATAGCACGATAACACAATATGGCAAGCCAAAAAAAAAAAAGGGGGGGGGGGAACCAATAAAAGCCATTCAACTATATATTTTATATACTTTATTAAATTATTTTATTTCAACTTCAAAACTTTTATGCCCATCTTATAATGTTAAAAATAAAAATTAAAGTCAATATTGTACAGTACTTGTATTTTTTTTTTTTTTTTTTTTTTTTTTTGCGTAAAAATTGTACTTGCAAACGTACGTAGCAGTAATGGAATATTGTTGTAGAATTCTCTTTGCTTTTAATATTATTATTATTTATTCTTCTTTTTAAAGTGTATTTTCTTCAAGTTACTTACATACATTTATATATTTTTTTATAATACAAATAGCAAGGTTTGCGTTCCACTCGCAGAAATTCATTTTTCTTGTCATACACATATTTTTGAGGTAAAAGATATTGCTTTTCCGGCAGGTGAATAACATCAACGTACCAGTCATACACATTCGTATAAAAGAATTTTTTTTTTTAAGAAATATGATATTTCGTTCTTTAAATTCTTTCTTTCTTTTTAGTATATTTTTCAAGAAAATAAAATAAGAATATATTTTCTTTATAAAACAAAAGTAGAAAGAAAAATGAAATGTTGAGATTTTATGTCAAGTTTTTTATAACAAGTAGAATTGGAATAAAATAAAAATGTGTTGAAAAAAAGAAGAAGATTATTATGATAGTATTTTGACACGACTTGTCACTGATTTGATAGAAATAGCTGATAGTATTATAATGTAAGATGTGTTGTTAGATGACGGTGACTTAATCTAGTTTACTTCTTGTGTCAGTATTGCAGAAAGAAGTCACTTATAGAGCATATTGACATGCCAATATTGATGTTAGAAATAATACCTAGAAAAATGAGTTTTTTTTTTTTTTTTTTTTTTTTTTTTAATGAACGAGAATACATTTAAAAAAAAAATCAAATAATATTTTAATATTAAATTTATTCCTAGAACATTTTCAGAATTTAGTTATTGGTTTATAGGCATTCTTGCCGTAACTTTGGCAGTTATTACTGTTTTGTATTTTTATAATATAATAATAATAATAATAATAAATGGTTTTTATTACGAGACCAAAAAAGGTACACACCCACTTACATGGTTCTCTGACTTATTTATAACATATTTAGGTATTATCATCAGAGTATTTAATTTTTACAATAAAAACATAAAATACTCAAACATATATATCAATATTTTTACTATAGAGTATAATCAAACATACATGATAAAGAGCATTTATTCATTTCTTATTTACTTGTTTTGATATAATTTAGGTAGACAACTTTACTTACATATTATCCTATGGTATAATCACAATATACAAAGAAGCTTTATAAAACTCAATACTCATATTTAGATAATTATTTAGTATTTTTTACTAAATACTTTTTTACTAAATTTTTACTTTGAGAGTTCAAAGAAATTTACACAGTGATGATTGCTTATTTATATTTTTTTGTAGTTAAGTTTAAAAACCTTAAATTAATTAAAATATTTTTAAAAAAATGCAACTGCTGGTAACTGCAGCCTGCCGATAATAAGTAATCACTAATCACCATACTGTTTATATTTTTATTAAAAAAATATGAAAAGCAGTAAGAAATACCATCAAGCATTGCTTACACGGAGTAATATTTTTGAAATGAAATGAAATTGATTTCTTAAGAAGCCCTTGTCAACTTACTTTTTTATCATTTAGAATACTAGATTGATAATTACCATACCTTAATATCCATGAATTAGACACCATCACGTTGATTTTGTATTTATTTTCCTTTTTGGCGGTTATATCACGTATCTGACGTCACAATGTACCACCGCCAATCACAGTCACTGCTCTGGTCACGTGATAAATTTAAGCCCCTCCCTCAAGTTCTTTACCCCTATCACGGCCCCATCGGTACATTGTGACGTCAGATACGTGATATAACCGCAAAAAGGAAAATAAACGAAAATAAATACAAAATCAACGTGATGGTGTCTAATTCATAGATAGTAAGGTATGGTAATTATCAGTCTAGTATTCTAAATGATAAAAAAGTAAGTTGACAAGGGCTTTAATGGAGAGTAAATGAAATTTATAGTGCAATGTAAATATTGCTCTATGATTTGGCAAATTATATAATATAGCCATTAAACATTTAGACAGTGCATAGTTAATTCATATAGTAATTATGAGCGTTATGGAATATATAGATTATCATATTTATTTCTATTAATTTTGTTTACTTTAGAAATGATAATAAATATAATTTTAGATATTAAATAGATTAGTATAAATTAATGCTTACTCTTCAAAACGAATGAACTACACTTTACAAATTTTGTGAAAAATGACCGTTCTACACTTTACAAATTCCAAGTTCCCCCATCTAGTTCGTGTAGAAGCGCCAAACGCAGATCGTTCATTTTGAGTGAAATTTGTAAAGTGTAGTTCGTTCACTTCGACGGGTAAACATCGAAATGATAAATTGTGAAAACTTTTAAAACAAATATAAATATTTTCTCTTAATTATAAAATGATTTGATAGTTTATAAATTGAAAAAAAAAAAAAAAAAAAAAAAAAAAACGTCAATATTATGTCAAAAATACATTGCTTTTATTACTAAACTCTAATGCAATGGTGCCACCTTTAACACCATAGAAAGTGAAATTTCATAAAGATTACTTTCCAAAGTTAATGAAGCACTTCAAAAGTGAAGAGAAAACTTAAGTAATAGTAACATCTGGTAACAGTAAAGAAGTAGAAACTATTTCACAATAATAATTTCTATAGAATAAAGTTCAAATTACTTTCACATCTGTACCTTCGTAATTTTTTTTTCTTCAATTGAAAGCTAGAGAAATTTCGACATTCTCTTTAAACTTTTCAATCTATAAATATATTTTTACTTTAACTTAAAATCAAGGAGATATAAAGTTGTATTGATTACATTATATTAACTGCATACACTAAAATATAAAGTTTTAATCTACTGTCTTATAGATATGTTACACATTATGAAATATTATATTAATACATATCCCCCCCCCCTTATATTCCTTTATTAATATTATATTAATATTACACTATATTAATATATTAGTATATTTACATAGAAAATTGTGTTTAAACCTTCATATGTATGTATAAAAGAACTGAAATGTATGATAGAGGACCTTTCTGTGGATGTTTGCAGATTTATAATAATCTACCTATACTTATATAAGACAGATTAAAGATCCTATCTGTATTTAAAAAGGCATTAAAAACGTTACTATTAAATAAGCAATATTACGTATACAATTGATAAATTTTTAAAAGACCAAATATAACATATCTCTCCAATTTATTCTTATTACGTCATATGTTAACTATTTTATATTATATTATGTTGTATATTTCCTCATTGTATGTAATATCTGTATTATATTGACTATCATTTCTAATGTGAATATTTTTATTTACAGTAACCTAAGCAGATATGCATTGTAGTGTATTGTGATTCTAGGATGAAAGAAATTAATAAACATATTTGAATTTTGAATTAATGTATGTATGACATTTCCAAAAAGGCAATAGAGTACAATTTTACATTACAGTGACTGTATACTTTAATTTATTAATATAAAAAATATATTACTTCAAAGTATCCTGGTCTCAAAACATCATACCAAAAATAAAAAGTTCATGAGATGGGACCTTCATAAATACATAATAATATGATGTCACTCTACTCTTCTCTATACCCTCACAAACTTCGGTTTTAAAAAACTGTGAAGTAACTTTTGGAATTCATAACGTCACGAATTTCAGATATTCAAGAAAAACTGTAAATCTGGTTGCATTTTTATAAGTGTTTTCCCAGTAGTTTACGAGTAATGTGTTTGTAAATTGTCTCATTTCGTGATTTATTACTGTCTATTGAGGGAAGTTTTTTCTTCTTGAGACCAAGATTTCTATATAAGAAACTTACTGAAGTTTCCATTAGATTTTCTTGACATTCAGCAAAAAAAAAACTATAAATAAATAAATAAAAATGCAATAAGTATAGATAAATTTTATACCTTACTTTCATTGTAAGTTCTCATGAAACTGAATTTAAATTAAAGTAACTTTCAAGTCTAATCTTATTCAATAATTTTATTTTTATTCTAATAATCATCCAATTTACGCGTTGATAATTCATTACATTGTATATTTTATTGTTGCATTATTGTTATTCATTTTGTTATTCAGAAATGTTAATATCTGTAGCATTTTTATCTATTACGAAATATATTTTACTAATGATTTTGAAGACGTGTCAAAACTCACAAGTTCACAATTTAAACAAACTGATCTTAAAGAAAATTAATTGTCATTTTAAACCCAAAATAGCTGTAATAGCTTTTTATTTCTTAGGTTTATAAAACGTTTTCTTTTAGCAACCTTTTATAATATAAACTAAATTTCAGAAACGAGAGCGTTTTTGTTGCAATTCAAACAAAAACAATACAATTTTTATTTTGTACCTTAAAATATAAAGCAGCTATTATTATTTAAATTTTTTCCATATAATGGCGTATTGCTATCTTAATATTTCATTAATTTATTATTATTATTTTACTATTTTTATAAATACAAGATTTAAAATAAAATATGGTTGCGTAGTCTTTACAAGTCCTAAATAAAATTATAAAAACTTTATTAAATTAAAGTAATTTGAACTCTCATGTATAAAATTTCACTATATTAAAGGAATAGACCAGAAGAAAGCATAAAACATTTATATAAAAAAATACTTGATGGGACTTACATAAATAACTTTGGTTTGTCTCAAAACACAACTGTAGCTCCGTAGCAGTGATCAGAAGGTTCAATTTATGCAACCCGCACAACATTTTTTTACTACTTTTTGCATGTTACTGACATCAGAAACATAAATAGTCACGCAAATTGCATACTTTACAGTATTTTCACGCTCTCTCGTAGAGCTACATTATCATTCTGGTAAAAATTGTCATCAGTTTTGAAGATGCCATTTCGTGTTTATTCATTAAAAAGCACATGTTGTTTTATGTGGTCTATGGCTTTAACATCAATTTGAATATATAGTACATGGCATATGTGGTATAGATTTTCTTTAGTGATTTATGTAACTATTTCCTTCGTATATATACTATACATTGATTATCTTTGTATGCATATAATATAATTCAAATAATATTAACATTATACTGTTACAAGTATAAAAAAAAACTTATCTTTCTCCATTCATAATTAACATGACATAGTACAGTTCACCAAGATTGGCTTGTAACTACCTTTATCTTTTACATTGTCTTCACTCTATTATCTCATCAAACTCACAGATAATTGGATTTTGATGAAACTTTGCAATTAAAAAAGATCGATAAACCTAAAGTATATGATAAACTAAGTAAATTATTTTAAATTTTTTTTTAATTAAGTTTTTTTTTCTTTATAATTTCTTTGTAAAACTTACGTAATTAAAATTGACTTATAAAATTTATAAAAAAACAACTTAAGTTTGCTTATAATTAAGTGGTTTTTAACGAAGTTGTAATTATAACATTTTATTGACTGACACGTGTAGTATATGATATTCATGTGTTGTATTTCATGCATATTCTCTATCACTTTTACGTCACATTTGCCCCACATATAAGCAAATCAAAAATTAAGATATCATACTATAAAAAAAGAATTTATTTACAGTAAACAAGCGTTCAATTTTTCTTTTATTTACCGACATTAAATTGGATAAGGAGACAAAAGGTTAACACGAAAAAGATTTCTCTTACAATAAGTCATTTTTTTTCTTCTTCTTTTTTTTTTTTTTTTTTTTTTTTTCTTTTTTTTTTATGACAGAAGTTAGAAAATAACAAACGATAATTACTGACTCAAGGATTCGGTATGTTTCAGTGTAGCAGATTATCGGTGTGTTTCATGACATCCCAATCAGTAGTGTTCACTTGCTAGCCTCAGAATGGCCAACCATAGTCAGCCATGCCAGCTAGCCCAGCAGACGGGTGAATGGGCAGTGGCGTGGAATGCGGGCTGAAATGCCGGCCGATAATTGCGCTCCAAGCTTGAGAGAGAGAGAGAGAGAGAGAGAGAGAGAGAGAGAGAGAGAGAGAGAGAGAGAGAGAGAGAGAGAGAGAGAGAGAGAGAGAGAGAGAGAGAGAGAGAGAGAGGACGTTCATTAGGACCATGACAAGAAGAGAAGCACATTTAATTAACCTTACAATCCTTTTCTTTAACCCGACATTTTAACTTTATCCTACTACGTGTCGTTTTAAGATAAATTGTATTTATTGAAGATCTATAATTATTTCTGTTGATGCTAACTTGTATCTAAAAATAATATGTAATGATTAACTTCAAATTTTCTACCTTTTCAGCTTTAAAAAAAATGTTAATAATATTTAACAAAACTAAAAGGTTTAATGTTATCTTTACCAATACTTCTTAGTATTTTACATCATCAAATTAATATATTTGAATTATACTCAGGCATTAAAAGTGATGTAGTAATAAAGCCAAAAACTAGGGGAAAATTGCAATATATGTATACCTTATATATAAGGTTAAATTATTTTGTTATCTTAAAGCCCTTGTCAACTTACTTTTTTCTTATTTAGAATACTAGATTGATAATTACCATACCTTATTATCCATGATATAGACACCACCACGTTTATTTTGTATTTATTTTTATTTTGACTGTTATATCACGTATCTGACGTCACAATGTACCGCCGCCAATCATAGTCACCGCTCTGCTCACGTGATAAATTTAAGTACCTCCCTCAAGTTCTTTACCCCTATCATGACCCCATCTGTACATTGTGACGTCAGATACATGATATAACAATCAAAATGAAAATAAATACAAAATCAACGTGTTGGTGTCTAGTTCATGAATAATAAGGTATGGTAATTATCAATCTAGTATTCTATATAATAAAAAGGTAAGTTGACTAGGGCTTTAAAACATTGTATATATTAAAACTATTGAAACAGTTTTTACTGTGTCTTTACAATATCACGCATATATAATCACCCCGTACTGTTTTAAACTGTATGTAAATTTTGAAATTTAATACAAATATATTATGTTAGAACACGAAAAATTTTAATATAGTAAGAGCAATAAAATATATTTTAATATACATACATGAAGATGCACTCAAATGTAATAAAGTTAAAGATTATAAGCATCAATAATAACTGTGAATATTATTAGTTTACTTCATAATATATGAAACATTGAAGAGATATTATATATAGAAATGCAATTGCTTGGATGTATTTGTGCTATTTGGACCGGAACATGAGTAATCTCTTGAATTTCCTGTTGAATGCATTCTATTTACATTGAATATGAATATTTTATGTATATATATATATACTTATTGAGATTATATGATATAATTTTATGATAAAAGGGAGACATAGTATAACATCTTATTTAATATTTATACTCTTATTTATATACATACTGTACATAATTATATAGACACACACGCATACATGTTTATAATTATGCGCAACATACAGTATATATTTTCATCATAAAATTCATTTGAATGAATAAAACTTATTGCAATTCTTGGTATATATATATTATATCATACTATTAAGTTAATTAATCTATTCTTAAGAAAAAATGTACAAAATTAACCATTAATTTTTTTTCAGCACTTCATGATAAGATATAATTTTGCTACGTTCCATGTCAATTAAGAGTAAAACAAATCCAATATACATAAAATGAGCATTCATATTTCTCAATTTTAAATGCAATCATTTGAAAGTTCTTATATTTCACAGCAGAATTTACATTTTTATGGCCGATTCACTTGAAATTATTTTGATCTTCACAATAAATTTACTTCCATGGAATTTTAATATTTTTAAGCGTAGATTTTACGTGCAATAAAAAGAAATCAAATATTGCATAATGAAAATATTGCACCATGAAAACTCGTCATTGTAGAAACAATGTTACGTTATTTATAATAACTTATGTCTATTTTCATAAATTAGTTCTAGAAAATAATAAGATCTTACATTTAATATAATGGTTTTGAATTTTATCGATATAAGTATTTTTTTTTACTGAAAAGTATTGAATATTTTGTTTAAATATTATCATTATTATTATTTTTATCTCTATATCTATGATATTTAAACTTCTTTTCAACTCTAAATTGTTAAAGTTTTAATAAAATATCTCTCCAAATATAAACATTTACCTTTTTTTTAACGACTATGAAATGTAGAAGAGAATTTTATGAAACGAACATTATTATTCTTATATAGAAAGATATCTTTGCTTATATTGAGTTTATATTGCAAAAGTTTTCCAATCATATTTTTCTATGAGATGGCAATCTCAGTGAATATGACTCATAGAGATAGATAGTAAGAGAGAGAGGGAGAGAGAGAGAGATTACCGTAGATCTCTCTCTCTCTCTCTCTCTCTCGTTACCCTCTGACAGTTCTCATCTATATAACGACAACTCTTATATCCAGTCTTAGGCTAGAAAGTCACCTTAAATATGTGGGTCAACCAATGAAAATTACTTTTCATGTCAGAAATAAATATTCCGTAGTCCTTACAACATTTTTGTATCCTGCTTATTAAAAAAAAAAAAAAAAAAAAAAAAAAGTTGCACACTTGTGCCATTATGAATTATTGAAGATGTAAAAACAATGCTAAAAATTATATATGTTTATGTTAAAAATTGTATATTACTATTGTGGTCAAGGTTTTGTAAAATAGGGCTGTCATGCCCTCACAACGCCTTAATAAAGTTATTATTATTATTATTATTATAGATTTATTGCGTGCCATGTGGTAGAGGATTGCAGCTGAGCTGTGTGATGTGTTTGACAATTTGCCTATATTGCAAGGGGCTACCATAACCAAAAATTTAATCAATTTTGTTCGAAAAGGGACGTAAAGTATAATATAGATAGCTTTGTTTTCAATTTTATCTAAAATAATAATAATAATAATAAAAATCTTATTTTAGTATAAAATAAAAATATACATTTTTGTTGGCTATTGAATAGCCAATCCTTTCATCTTTCGAATATAGTAAAAAAAAAAAAATCTTAGCCAATTCCCACCAATTTCAAGTAAAAGTTACCAATGAAATAGTAGAATTGTGTGTAAACTAAAAATAAACAATTTGGTTCTGTATTATTATCACTATATTCACCATTATATAACAATGTATATAAAATTTTATATGTATATGGAATTGGCGCATTCAAATAAAATTTTTATAGAAAAAGACTTTATTTTCTAGATATAGAAGTTTATTTCACAAAGAAAATATGTTTGGGTTGTTTAATACCTGCGGTTGTTTTTCTTTGTCCCTTTATATAAAGACAAAAAAGTGAGCAGTATAAGTGTATCAAAAACAAACTTTGTTTCTCAATTTCTCGATACAACAAAGACATCAAGTTTAAAAAAGTTTCTTTATATATATATATATATATATATATATATATATATATATATATATATATATATATATATATATATATAAATACTGTATATACATAAAACTATTATTTTGCCAGGATATCGAAGTTTCTTTTGTCTGCAACTTTTTATGATGTTGCATGTTACTTTATTTTACTCACTTTATTTACTAAATTATTTATTTAAAAACCTTATATATATATATATATATATATATATATATATATATATATATATATATATATATATATATAACAGTAATAAATAATTACTGTAATATTTTAAATAATTAATATGAATCAACCCTGTCAAAGTTAAAAGAAAGACATAATGATGTAACTGTTAGTGTTTGCAGGATATTAATTACTTAAAATAATAATAATATTTATCTGAAAAACAAAATATAATATCATAATCTACAATTATTAAAGAAAACACGTACGATAAGTATATAACTATACTCATAGTAGTTGCCTTCTATACGGAAAAAAAAAAGTACGTAATAATTACACTAGCTAATTTTCAGTACAATTTTTTCAATACAGTATAAACTTTGCTTAATTTCATAATAACTGTATTACAAAGCATAAATATTATGTTGTACAGCATAGTTGTTCTGATTTAGCATCATTTATGCAATAATTACATTAAAGAAATAGACCAGAGAAAATTATAAGCATTTATATCATAAAACACTTGATGGGACTTACATAAATAACTTTAGTTTGTCTCAAAACACAACTGTAGCTCCGTAGCAATGATCAGAAATGTCAATTTATGCAATTTGCACAATATTTACATAATAATCTTTGTATGTTTCTGATATCATAAACATTAATAGTCACTTAAATTCCAAACTTTACAGTATTTTCACACTCTCTCGTGGGGCTGTGGGGCTACATTAACATTCTGGTAAAAATGGTCAGCAGTTTTGAAAATCCCATTTCGTGTTTATTCATTAAAAAGCACATGTTGTTTTATGTGGTCTATGACTTTAATACATCATAAATTACGTAATTTATTCTTTCCGCAGTATGTATTAAAGAAAAAAAATAAAACTTATAAAATATAATGTTTAATCGTTACCTAATTATGCCAATGTTAATATCTTTAATACTACGCCAATTTAAATAACATTTAAAATAACATTTAAATACATAACATACATATCAATAAAATTAAAAGAAAATTATTTTTAAATGTTAAAAAAAATCTTTCCTTTGAGAAAATTGAAATCATTTTAAAAGTTCATCAATATTTTTTTAAATCTTATTTATATTAAAGTTACATTTTACAGCCTTCAGCAGTATTACTTCGTATTTTAGAAAATAAAAAAAATACTTTAAATGTATATAAAATAGTAAATAATGTTTAAAATTTTTACATCATCATCACTATTCATTCATATACATTTTTATTTATTTCCCCTTAAGCAACTTGCATAAACGTTCTATAAATCCAAAGACGTGGTTGAAAAATGATTCTTTAGTTTGGTAGATAAGAAGACACATTAGTCTCTTCGTTTTGGTAGCGTCTTCCTCTAAATTGCATCCAAAGCTAAAGAGAACTAAAAAAACCTTATAAGTTGTCGTATAAAACCAACACTTAATACACCGTCTGAGGTTGTTTACAATCCATATTTTTTTATATAATAAAATATATATATATATATATATATATATATATATATATATAAGCAACACTACAGGCTCAAGGTTCACCTTAAAAATCGTATCTCATGTCTCTTCGGAAATCAATACAAAAATAAACTTATAAAAATCTTCCTCACACACGCAAGCTGATTTTATTTTATATATTTTTTTATGTTGCATAAGTTACGAGAAGGAAAAAAAATATTAGACTGGTATTTTTTATGTAAATAAAACTTGTCAGCTTTGCAGTTTTTGCATTTTTTTTTTCTCATTTATTTGAATACAAATTGAGTTTGAAAAATATAAACTTCTAATGTTTATCACTGCAGTTGTTTTAAAATATGATGATGATGTTACATATAACATAATTATATAATTTTTATAATTTATATTTACTTGGAAAGTTTTGTTAATTATATATATTATATCGATGTTACCGCGTCAAAATAGAGTATCTGCACTCTTCACCAGCACGGCGAGTGGAGCATCTGCTCTTTCCAAGCAGAACAGATAGTTTGACGTGGAAGCATCGATATATATATATATATATATATTACGTTCAATAATAACTTTGCATACCATTTATTGAGATTAAATTTATTATTACTACGATTAACTTGAAAATTATTTTTTGTAATTTTTATGTTTTAGTGATTTATAACAGTACTAATAATAGTAATATAATAATACCATTTTACGATGATTCTACTTTTTGTTGGTATTATTTCTCTCTCTCTCTCTCTCTCTCTCTCGCGCGCGCTTTCTATATATATATATATATATATATATATATATATATATATATATATATATATATATATATATATATATATATATATATATATATATATATATATATATATATATATATATATATATATATATATATATATATATATATATATATACTGTAAACTGTACGTTATAAATTTTTCACTCAAGATATGAAGTTAGAGTTTATGAGATTTTGTTCCCTAGATAGTCAGTGAAGCGAGTGCTATTTCATTTTGACGAATGATACGCCTCAATCAAGATGCTTCATGACTCCAGTCATGGGTATACACAACATCATTCTTGACGTCCCTAAACGATTCAACTCTGGGGTCAAACACTAAAAATATATATTTCATATCACCTTAGGCAACAGAAATATATAATAAAATATTGAACACATATTTCAATAACAAGGAAATGTGCAACCTAATAATCAACATTTTTCTTCCATCTTAAAATTACTTTTTATGATCATGGTAAATGATGAATATAATTTTTTCTTAGATAATGTTGATTTCAATTTAGGCTATATAAATTAGGTACGTACAAATAATATATATATATATATATATATATATATATATATATATATATATATATATATATAACTCAATTACATTATGGAAATGTATTTTATTAATATAGAACACAAAGTTAATTAAAACCTTCATATTAATGCATTACATTGCCATATGTCAATATAATTATATTTATATATATATATATATATATATATATATATATATATATATATATATATATATATATATATATATATATATAATATATATATATATATATATATATATATATCGCAATTACTATAGGTTAAAATGTATGATTACCTTAAATTTCCCTTACGTACCGATTTGATTTAAATTTTATTAAATTTTATTAAACATTAAGAACTATAGGAAATTATTCACAAATTTTAATCTACAACAGTAAAATTTACAAATTGTAACAATAATAATTATTTACATTGATACAACTACACCAAATAAAAAATTGATTCATTAAAGTTTCCTTCCTTCTTTCTCCTTAAATTGCAATTACTTTTCTATAAAGCGCCCATACACACCATGTACCATGTATACCATGTACAATAGTATAAATGCAAAAATTTCCTGTTGAACAGAAATAAATATTTGAAGCATACATGAATTGTTCATTAAAATAAAAAAATAAAAAAGTTATTGCAGCTCATCGTAAACACTCGGTATACGTTTGCATGTGTCCATTCATGCAAGCAATACTTGAGGCAATACGTCGCATTTTTGTGCTCCATTTGTTCTGAAAATATTAAAGTTATATTTTTTTCAATAAAACATGCAATAAATGTTCTTCTCTCTCTTTCTCTCTCTTTCTCTCTGTGTGTCTCTTTCTCTTTATTTTTTTTATTTTTGCAAAACAGTTCAACATGAAAAATAGAATTTTGCAATTTTTTTAATTTACATTTTTTAATGTGTAAGCACTGAATAGTTTTTTTGTACTACACATTTATTTTAATTTAAAAATTGTTATTTGTTAGTTTTATAATAGCCACTGAAATTGAGTTGCCCCCAAGAATCAACACAAACTTTTAATGATTCGATTTATTATTATTTTATTTATTCAAAAGTAACTTCAGGCAATTTATTTAGCAATACGAAATTTCAGATCCAAATAAATGTTTTTGTTTTTTAATATAAAATTTATATTATTTATTTTTATTTTATTTTTCTAAAATTGTGTACACGGCAAGTCATATTCAACATACAGGAAATTATATTTATAGAAAAAATATTTTAAATTTCCCGCCTTAACAAACTTTAAACTGCCTCGGGGTTATCATAACATATATCGGAGATTGCCAATATTGTACGAGACAAATAAATTGGTAATTAGAAATCTAGGGCAATCAAAACTAAAATTATGTATACTTAATTTTGCTTCAGGATATAAAACATTTATAACATAGTTTGTACACTACATATATGTGTATGTTCATATTAAACCATCATAATCTATACATCATAATAGAGTTATAAATATAATATTATGAGAGAGAGAGAGAGAGAGAGAGAGAGAGAGAGAGAGAGAGAGAGAGAGAGAGAGAGAGAGAGAGTAACCGACACGCCCATTTATAAATTACGTTATTAAACAAATTTCCGATCATTTATATTCAATATCAAATATAATTTATATTAATTCGTATGGTGTAAATGACGTATGGAAAAATATTCAAAGTTATTAATGTTTATACATTTTTTTTATTTAATTAAAATATTGATATCATCATAATATAATATAATATTACACTGTTGCAATAGGAAATGAACTTTTTTTTTTTTTTTTTTTACTCTGCAACATTTTACTAAAATAAAATAGTTGTAGTAGGAAATATTATTATTTATTATTGTTTAATTTCAATAGTGCTTCTAATTTATATAAAATGGTATTTCTACATAAAATCAAAATTGTTTTCATTTTCTGAAGTCAAATTGTAATCAATGTTTGTTTGTTTTTTTCTGTACATTATATTGCACACACTTTGCATGCACTTCAGTATAAAATTAACTAAAACTAAAATAGTTTCACTACAGCGTTTAGTTTGATTTTTTTTTTCATTTGTAGATACGAGTATTTAACATTATTTTATTTTTATACATAGAATTAATTTATGTTTGTTCTTTTTTTCTCCTCCCTTTGAAAATATATTCACTTGTTCAATTGTTGTATGAGTATTTTCTAATATTTCGTAAAATCTCTCTCTCTCTCTCTCTCTCTCTCTCTCTCTCTCTCTCTCTCTCTCTCTCTCTCTCTCTCTCTCTCTCTCTCTCTCTCTCTCCACTTAATATCACTTTACGTTAAATTTAATTAAATTATAACATTAAATTTTTAATTATTAACATCATCACAGTACTCACTATGTTTATAATTGAAAATATTAATTTAGCTAAAAGAGTTGTTTACTACGATCTAGAGAGAATTGCGTCATAAACAAGATGAACTTTATTTGATGAGAAAAGTCTTGTTGACAGTTCCAATTTTAGTATATTTATTATCAAAGTAAGTACATACGTACTGTACAAGTACATAATATAACAAGTACAGTAACAAACTACAGTCATACAATCTGTAGTAATGCAATCAACAGTATTTCCATACACCTGCAAAGTTACTTTCTATGTAACTTTGTCCTTATCATTCAGACACATTGATATTATAAAAAGATACAATCATGTAAATAGAATTACATGATTTAATTTATTCTATTTCAAATATAGGTCATGTCATGTTTAATGTTTTCATTAATTTATAACTAAATATATTTGTACTGCAAAAGAAAAAAAATAAACAATATATACATTTTATTGAAAGTAATTACAATTCTATTAATTACATGAAGTTAATGAGTTATCACTTTATTTAAAATGTTTGTGTGAAATTTTAACTATATATTATAAATAAATATAATATATTTAAATATTATTATTAAAGACTTGCAAATTGGGGTTTAGTGAGAAAATTAACAAAATCCAAATTTACTAACAAATTGATGGTAGTCGACTTTGTGATCCTATCTCAATATTTCTTTTTTCTTTTTTTTTCTCACTCACTGTCAGTACTGAAATTTGTACTTTACCTTAATGAGCTTTACAGCTTTTGTTTTCTTAATTTAATTAATTATTCAATTGGATAAAAAATAATTTTTAAACAAAGTGGTTGAAATGCAGGAAAACAAAAGCTTTGAGGCTCAGTAAGATACAATAAAAATTTCAGTGTCAAGAAAAATTTCTAACTTTATAAACTATACAAACTATACAAACTATACAAACTATAGTTTGTAGTGTATCTTAATTTCCCCATAATCAAGACAGGAGCACAAAGTCATCTGCTAGTATTTTTTTGTTAATATTGTTGGGCTCTGAGTTTGTATTTTTTTTTCACTAAACTTCCTTTGTGCTTAAAGTGAAAAGGTTTAGTTTACGCAAAAGAGAGAGAGAGAGAGAGAGAGAGAGAGAGAGAGAGAGAGAGAGAGAGAGAGAGAGAGAGAGAGAGAGAGAGAATAATTTGTTATAATATAAAATATTTCTTGTTGCAAACAATCACTTGGTGTCAATAATTTATATTATCCTCTTTTATCTATAACAGAAAGCTTTAAATTTTAGATGAAATTTAAACCAAAAAACATTAATCATCATGTTTTAACAAAATATAATATGAAAATTGCTTAAAGTTTGTTTTCTATCAGATATTGAAAAGAAATTTTAATTATCAAAATATTATTTTTACTATATAATGACATTTATTTGCATAATATTTCAATCAAACGTCAGAAAATTTAGGAACGATGTAAAGGAGGGGGTGGATGATTTGATGTGATAAAATATTAATAAAGAAGCAAAAGGGGGAACTTGTTGGAGTTGTGTTGTTCTTCATATGGTACGGATCAAAGACCGTATAGCATAGAGTCAACGTGTTTTATAAAATAACATAATCCTCTTTTAGCAAGCTCCCTATCTAAACACTATAATATACTCCAATCTATAACATATAATTATATGCAATTTAAATTGTTAATGACATTTTCTATGGATACACGTTTACTGTATATTTTACTTCAAATTTATTTAATAATTAAAATATTAAAAAACATTTTAAACTATGTAAACGAAAAATAGAAACAATTTTTATTTTGAAATTTTTAGTGTGTTCAAATTATTTATTTATTTTATGTATAAAATTTCAAATTTACCTGTAACATTGCTTTTTAGATGCACAGTAAACAATTTAACTTTTAAGTCATAGACCACATAAAACAACATGAGTGCTTTTTAATGATTAAATACGAATGTGACCTCCAAAACAAAACTGATGACAATTTGTACCAGAATTTAAATGTGACACAGAAATGAACTTAAAAATACTGTAATGTTTGCTAATTGCGTGACTATTCCTGTTTCTGACGTTAGAAACAAACAAAAATTAGCTATAAAATGTTGTGCGGGTTATGTAAGTTGCAATTTTCTGATCACTGCTACGGCGCTACAGTTGGATTTTGATACAAATCAACGTTATTTGTGTAGTGTTTTGTGATGTAAATGCTAATATTTTCTTCTGGTCTATTACTTTAAATATTACTCTTAGTGATTTTTCTCCTCGTGTCACGCTACTAATGAATAGTCGAGCTAAAAACTCTGGAGATTAAAAGTTAACAGCACAAAGTATATTCAAGCTCCAACTATTTTCATATATAAAAGAACATTGAAAAGAAGAAAGAAAAAAAAAATGGACAGTACATCTTAAAGCAAAATGTTACATCATGATAATTTTTTTTTTCTATTATTATTTTTAAATTTTATAAAAAAGTTAATGTAAAATACTGCATTTAAAACATTGCAGATTCATTAATCATGTCAGAGTAAGGAGATTAATTGCGGATTCTGGTGCACCGCGGTGCCTGCCTGCCTGCCTACTTTATACTTGCTATATTGTGTGTGGCTTTGGTGCACCATATGGTCACGTGGTACCACGTGCAAGTTTATTCTTGTTCACACCTTGTTGTCAATACAAAATCATTACCTTAATGGATTTTATATTTATATTTTTATATAAAACTAATATGAATTAATAACTCATTTAAAATTAATGTTGGTAATTGAAGAGAGAGAGAGAGAGAGAGAGAGAGAGAGAGAGAGAGAGAGAGAGAGAGAGAGAGAGAGAGAGAGAGAGAGAGAGAGAGAGAGAGAGAGAGAGAGAGAACTATTACTGTATATAGTTTTTATAATTACGTATTTTTTTATATATGAAGCAATATACCTATGAATCTAAAAAAAATAAAACTTGCAAACATAGCCAACCGCATGTGGCATGGAAAAAGGAACTCTTCTATAGAAAGTATAAAAACTACTTTTTTTTAAACTACGGCAACAATTTCTGAAAACATTAAAATGTAAGCGATATACTAGATACAATTTTACATCATGTTTTATAACAATAAAAAAAATTCTACCGACACTACATATTAAAAACATATTACAACACAGTTATAATATTTACATCTTGTTTCCATCCTTCTTCTTTTTTTCTATCCCATGTATTTATATACTTAAATGCTCTATGAAAGTTAATTTAAATTTACCCCTTTTTTACTAATCATGACACAAAACATGGTCACAACACAAGAAATACTAAATTGAAAATTCCTAGTATCTATAAAAGAAATCAAATGTACAATAGAGGTCCTTTCTGTGGTTGTTTGCAGATTTGTAATAATCTGCCAACTCATTTAAGAGAAATTGGATACCCTATGGTTTAAAAAAGAATTGAAAACGCTACTAATAAACCAGCAATATTATTCTATATAGATAAAGTTATGAAAGACCATATTTAAACAATGTGTTTATATAATTTTTTTTAAGCATTAAAATTTAAAATAATTATTCCCAATGTATAAATATGATTGTATAATAATGTTTGTGTTATATTTGTGTATTTTTTGACTATCATTTCTAATTGTATCAACTGATGCAATAACCTATAAGCCGATATGCATTGTTGTATATTGTGATTGTAGGATGAAAGAAATAAATAAACATATTTTGAATTTTGAATCCCTTCACCTCTTTATACAGTACCACGATCGATTTTTTTTTAGTATAAGCTAATTCAATAAAGAAAAAATCGCCTTACTGTATTATTGTATTTTATAGTTGCTGTTTTTAATATGTGTACTGTTTTGAGGGTTAGTTGTAAGATTGGGCCAGACATGTAATCAGGCCGAAACATCCCCCTTTCATAAAAGTAATTGTTTATGAATAAACTTGATTATTTAATTTGTTTACTTTAATTTTTATGATTTTATGAACGGAATCAGTAAAGTACAGTTAAAGACATAATTTAAAAAAATAATAACTTACAAAAAAAAATACACGTGTGTTTATATTTTGATTTCATTTATAGTAAGTTTGTATAATATAGATACATACGATAGAACAATAGGATACAGAGTGTCATGTATTGTTTGTAAAGTTGTGTAAGAAGTGCGTAAATTCCAAGATAGCTTAATGGATCTGTCAACACTATACGATGACTTGTGTTTAAGGAGATACGCCAATTTGAGGTGACATCACGAAGGTGATATCTTACAAGGAAATGAGTTATTTTAGATAAGGTAGAATTATTTTTCTTTTCCAGTATTTTTTACTTTTGTATTTGTTACCATAAAACGATATATATATTTTTTTTTCTTTCTTTGTGATATTTGTAAAAAAAAAAAAAAAAAAAAAAAAAAAAAAAAAAAAAAAAATCTTTCTACGTAGTATTATTATTTTCCTCTTATTATAATTTTGTATGTTTTTAAAAATGTCATTGATATTTTCTGTTGGGGTTAGGTGTAAGAGTGGGCCAGACATATTGTCAGGCTCAACACCTCGCCCTTTCATTCTTTATTTTTATTTTTCCCTATGCTTTTTTTTTTTTTTTTTTAATAAAGATGATTATTTATTTATTTAAAAAGAATTTAAAAAACTAGATAGTTGTTGTTGTTTTTGAAAAATACTAGTCTCTAATTTCCTATCATACAAATATCTTATAAAGATTATAATGTATAACAGAAAAGAAGATATATATATATATATATATATATATATATATATATATATATATATATATATATTTAAGTGCTTTGATTAAATTGATTGGAGGAAATGGTTACGAAAAAAATATTTATAAATTATTGATATGAATGTTACCATGATTACGTCATAAATTCTCATGAGATTTATACCTGACTGTTAAACTTCTACATAAGTCATGTAAATTTCATCATATTCTACTGTGAACTCTGTACATTAGTACTTTTTAACTTTTGAGATAATAAAAATAAAAAATAATAATAATAAAAATAATAAAAAAAAGCAGCAACTAATGAAAATAGTTGTGGAGATCGAAACATTTAATTGAATTATTGATTATTATTGTGTACTGGTTGCATGTTTACTTAAAGAGCTCCTGGCGTCCTAAAATTAAATAAGAAACGTAAAAGTTATGTGATGGGACCATTATTAATAAACATATTATATCCTTCAACCCTTCTGTAACCTCACAAACTGGGGTTGAAAAACTGTAAAGTAGACAACTTTAGGAACTCATGACGTCATCAATTCCGGGTCTATAATAGAAATTCTAGCGCAGGTTGCCTACTTTACAAGTTTTCTACCTAGTTTGTAAAAGTACTTAAGGGATAAGGCACAAAATATGTGTATTTTTAATAGTCCTATCTCGTGATTTATCATTGAGAGGAAATTTGTTTTTGAGGCCAGGGGCTCTTTAAAAATCAAACTACGGAGCATGTATTCTTGTAAAATTATAAAGTTTAAAGAGGATGTACAGGGTTTACAAGATGGCTTTTCCAATATTGGATAATAAGATGAAGTATTCATTGACTCACATATGTTGCCCAAAAAGGCCTTTTATAGCCCCATGGTAGCCCTTCAAACTTACGCTCATCCTGCGAGATATGCAACCCGCTACAACTTTTCTATAGTAAAGCCGTAACTATGACGTAAAATATACGGGAAGAGTTGCATATCTCGCAGGATGATCACGAGTTTGCGTGGCTATGAAAGGGTTTTGGGTTTATGAACAGTTCTTCTTGTTATTATATCTAACATTGAAGAAGCCATGTTGTAACCTCTAAACTTCCTCTTTAAGTTATGGGATATTTCATAATATATTTTGTTAATAATTACTGAAATTTTTTGTTACAATCAAATATACAAATAATGAATTCGAATATTGTTATATTTCACAGATTACTTTTAAATAAAATAAAAGTCTTCTTCGGATTATTTTAAAAACATATTTATATTTAAATTTTATCGTGTCATTTTATTTATTCAAAAAATCATATTTCTTATGTCAAATTATATAATTTAAAACAATTAAGGATATACCAAAATTATAATAAAAAAAAGTAGAATTTTAATATCTAAAAAATTGTAAATATAATATTTTAGAAAAAAAAACTAGTTGAGGTTAATTAATTAAAAATATTGTTCATATAGTATAAAAACAGAAGTAATTAGTTCTCATAAAGTCCCTTATGTTTTCCACGATGTATTGAAGCGCAATTTACTAACGTAATTGTAAAAAAAAAAATAAGCAACTCTCTCAGGTGCTGCTAGCAGGTTTGAAAAATCTCAAACTAATATTCCACTCTGCTATACTTTTTTTTTCCTACTTTTTTCTTCTCTTATCTGTACTGTATCGTACTAGATTAAAAGCAATAACGTATAATGTACTCCACTTTATATTCTCATAAGCAATGAACATGAAACTATTATATATATATATATATATATATATATATATATATATATATATATATATATATATATAAAAGACTCTATTACTAATATTATAGTGTGTAAACAAAATGAGCAAAAAAAAAAGTAGAATATGTAGCAAAATATACTCATATTGCAGAATTTTATTATTAAATGTTGTAATTAATTATGGATATTATACATTTTAATTTAAAATTTTGTTCTATACTATATAGTATATTATAAAGTATTACTTTATTTCTATTTATAATTTTTAGTATAGTAAAGTTACATGAAAAGAAAAATATTATTAAACTTTTTTTTTTCTTAAATTTAACTAGAATTTATATTAAAGAAAATAGTTGGTTAAATTAGAATAATGACCGCAAAATTGCGTAGGTAGGCACAAAATTTCTAAACTACGTGCAAAATTTCCTCTTTCTCTCTGTAAAATTACGTGACAAGCAAAAAGTTTTTTTCTCTCTCTCTCTTGCTCTTTTTCTCTCTAGAGTTGTTAAGGATTTTTCAACATCATCAGTATGAAAATCTCTTCACTTCACTATAACAACGCTAACCTAATCTCTATTACTTTATATTATATTATTATTACATTTGATTACTTTCTAACAAGTTAGTTGATTAAATATACTTTTAACATGGTGATAAGCTTGTACCTATTATAGTATAAACTATATAAAGTAAGAAGAAAGAGATTTATGGTGATTAAGTGCCGGCACAGTATAGTAGCATCCTATACTCTCTCTCTCTCTCTCTCTCTTACTCGCTAGCTCGCTCTCTCTGCACGAACAGTGCTGGAAATTGCAAGAGAGAGTTAAGGGTGTATCTAGCCCCTAGCTTTTGCTCTCACACCGTGAGCAGGCACATATACATTCCCATTTATGTCTACAGCTACTACAAAAGTGAGAAAAAAGAAGGAGCAAAAAGTTTTTCCTCTCTCTCTCTCTCTCTCTCTCTCTCTCTCTCTCTCTCTCTCTCTCTCTCTCTCTCTCTCTCTCTCTCTCTCTCTCTCTCTCTCTCTCTCTCTCTCTCTCTCTTTCTTTCTCTCAGGTCTTTTCTCTACGCGTAGTATTTTAGCGGTGGTGAACATTAAACTAGAGAATTACGATTATTAACGTAGTAAGAAGAACGTGTTAGACGTTCAGTGTAAAACGTTTGATGTATATTTTGTAAGAAAAAAAAGGACAAATCACACACACACACACACACACACACAAAATGCTATAGTAATTCGATGGTCATTTAAACGTCATGTTCTTTTAAACTTGACACGCCTACACTTCACTATCTCAAAAAATTTCAACAGCTGGGATTTTTCTATCGTTATATATATATATATATATACTACGGTTTTTGTAAAGAATGGAACAATACGCTCTTTTCTTTTATAACCAATCCATTTTTTTCCTAAGCTGTTTTCATTCATCTATATTTTTATTGTTAAATAACAATTACTTAACCCTTAAGTCTTGCTTCTGTTATCAATAAATTTAGAGGTCTTTGACTTTTACTGCTTATTAAGTTTTTTTTTTTTTTTTTTTTTTTTTTTTTTTAAGGACGTTGTTATAGATATAGCTTGAAAGGCATACTTCATAAAAACAAATTAAAAAAGGCATAGTATCAATGTATTGAAATTGAATGGATATTTGATACAATATTTAATCGTATCGATACCATATTACTAAATTTTACTGCTGGCTATAGTATAGCATACCGCATTGACCCATAATTTTGTCAAAACGTCAAGTTTTCTAATATTTTTATTTTAGAAGCAATGATGAAAATAATCAGGATTTGTTCAATTTAATAAAAATTAAGTTTTTATCATTGTACTATATATCTATATAAAATTAATTTGCTGTATAATATACATAAACGTATAATTGGAGTTTGTGTACTTTCCATACTTTTCATAAACAGAGAATCGTCACGTTTCGCAGCCATGGCACGTGCAGCTTAATATGCATTTTTTTCTAAGGAATTGTAACTTTATGTAATTTACACAAAGCGTACTGAATAATAATTTTTTTATGTATAACTGTAGAGTATATTACTTTTTTCATATATCTTGAAACATGCAAATAAAATAATAGGCCATCGTACATAGGTTTTTTACATGTTCATTTTTAAAATGTGCAGTATATTTCAATAAAAACGCTGCAAAATTAAAAAATATATAACTTACTTTGTTTTAATATTAAATACAAATAATTCTTGCATTTTTCTCACTTTTTTAACCACATGTGACGTAAATACGTTTGTTTTCTTCCAAAACTTAATGATATGATAACACATAATAAAGTAACATAATAGTTTTTAAAACAAATTAAATATACTACAGCTTGTTCTGCAAAGTATAGTGAGTTTCCTTAACAATGATTGGCTGCCCCCCCCCCCCAATTCATTGATTGATCTTGTTTTTTGAGCCGATAAAATTGAGTCACTATTGAGCCAAGGTCCTAATAATAAAGAGATTGAGCGCAGCACAAAACTCGCGTATTCGATTTCATTTTGCGATGGATTGTACTTAATTCTCAGCCAATACTATGCCGTTCACCAGTTACGTCACTAATAATGTGAACAAAGTTGCATGTGGTGATATGATGAATTTGGTGAATTCCTTTAAGATGTGCGACCTTGGCCAAAACTTTTTCCGGAGCATCTAACCTCTTATACTTATTGCTCTTGGGCATGGAATTATTATTATTATATTTTTTTAACGTCCGTTTATTCTTATCAAGTCTTAAGTTCTAAACAAAGCAATCACAATGATCAACCATACATAATAAACATCATAAACGAGAGTGACGTCATGATGAGGTGTTCTTAACAAGCGACATTTTTCAAAGCTGGCTTAAGAGTTGTGTGTAGTTTATAGCACGAACTAATATGTCTTAAAAAATCCTAACACATACACACTCCTCGCGGGCTTTAGAATGAACAACCTTTCTTTTTTTAAGACATATAATTTTGATAATAATTGAACAGGAAACATTAAGGTATTTGATATTGAATTCCAAGATTAAAACAAATCAAGTCTAATACAGTAAGTGAGGTGAGTGCATGCAGTGTATTTATATAGTATATGCTGCCCACATCCTGGGACTTTTTTTATACTACCACGTGATTTTTTAAATGAATTGTTATAATTATTTATTTTTTTTTGAAATAATTTGATATATTATTTCAGCTTATTGTATTTTCATTCTATGTGTTTTCTGAAGTAAATGTTCATTCAAATATTTAATTATTATACAACGTTTATCAAAATTTGCATATAATATGCATTTTTAAAATAATACACACACACACACACACACACACACACACACACACACACACACACACACACACACACACACATATATATATATATATTATATATATATATATATATATATATATATATATATATACACATATATATTCCTCTCGGTTGAAATGAAAAAACTAATTAACAATTTAATTGATTAATTTTCTAATATTTTGCACCAAGCGCCACGACTGCGAAATGTGCAGATGCTCCATTTGCAACAAGTATGTAAAGTGCAGAAACGCCACTCGCAGTTACCGTAGAAATTGTACGTATATCTCCGATTTGCAGCAGAGGCATAATAATAATTTAATATTCCATGACTGAAAAATACTACATAATTTCAAGTTATATGAAAATATTTTGTTGCTATATTATAAATACCCAGACCATTGTAAATGAAAGCAATATTCAAGAATAATAAATAATATTCTATTGAATAAAGTATCTTTTTGCTTCACATGTTTTATAATTGAATTACTTTTGCAATGTAAGTACCCACAACAAACTTTATTTTCCTTTACATAATATATATAAAGTGTTGACATTTAGTTATAAATATTTTTCTTATGAAATATATTTTCTAGTATTTTCAATTTCCTGAAGCTTCATAATACTCTTAACATGAAAAAACTTATTTCCATAAATTCTTGTCAAATATTAAAGGCGTGGAACACCTTTAACAAAAAAATGTGTCTAATTTCCTTACATACCTAAATATTAATGTTTTTGAGTCATTGATTTCTAATTTATTTTCCATTTACGAAATGACAGCGAGTTAATGACGTCACAGCTCACTATTGCATGCGCGCGGAAACAGGCGAGATGTGACGTCATAAACCCGCAGCTTCCATTTCTTAATTTGATAATAAATAAGAAATCAATGACTCCGGCCAAATTTATTTGATATTTAGGTATGTTAGGATATTAGACATGTTTTTTTGTTCAAGGTGTTCTACGCCTTTAATATAAATGTTCCAGAAAAAAACACAAACTGCATGTGTATGTAATGAGATTTAAATAAAAGTTGAATTATTATTTTATATTTTTCAAGCTAAGAAAATTAAAGAACAAGAGTATATTTGCATATCAAAATATTATTGTGTTATTTATAATAGTTTCTTTATTTCAGTTCTTATTCATCGTAGTTTTCGGTAAAAATCGGATTTTCTCTGCAAATAAATATTTCTGCACACTGCGGAAAATATTTTATGTTTTACGTAAAGCATAAACCGCGTAGTTGAAATTGATTTTCATGACACAAAAATTATATCAACGTAGAAATATTTTATAGTGTTAACTTATATCCTTGTAAAAAATTCAGTTATACAGCTTTAGTATTTAAGTGCTGCAAAAAAAAAATTATAAAATAAAAAAAAACTGTTTTTGTTTGTCTTAAGCTTTTTTTTTTTTTAGTTGTTGTGAAAAATAAATAAATAACCATGTTTAGCTTAAAAAAATTGGATTTAAATTTGTTAATTATCTTTTATTTAATTTAAAACGTAAACTTTTATTTCAAGTTGTATAATCATTAAAAAAAGCACAAAAAGGTTTTTATTTTTTATTTAATATATGAGATCTTTTATGTTTTTTTCTTTATTAGAATTATTATATACAAAGTTGTTTATGTTTTTTATTTATTTATTTTTTTTTTAAATTTCGCGACAAATTTAAAAAAATAAATATGTAGATGAAAGAAAAAAGCAAGGAAACCTCAAGTATAAGAAGTGTCGACCGCAAATTTAACCACCAACATCCTCCTCAAGTGCTTTGCCTTCTCAAGTTTTTATTCAGCGAAGCGTGACTGCTGCCGCCTATGTTGCTACTGCTACTGTTGAAAACAAAATCAGTAAACGTTTTCTCGGCTTACATTTTAAAATAATATCAAAAGAAAGAAAAAAAAATCTTACATTCATGAATTTATAAGAAAGACGTTTAAAATTAAATAAAACATGTATGAATTTAAATTTTGATGCTTTTTTTTTCTATTTTACAGACTTTTTTTTTTTTTTACTTTTTTAAACAAATAGCTTTAATGTTACTTTTATATTCATGACTGAATATATTAAACTTTAAAAAAAAAACTCCAATCTCGCTAATTAAAGCCATCTACTCATGGAAAATAGAGATTAAATTCTGTTAACCATGTATAGTACTATTTTGCCTCTACTATATTGTGCAGTAAAGTTACTTTTCTCACTTCTTACCACTTAAGAAATAAAATTTTGTTCACAGTAGCTCTTTTTTTATAACATAGCAATGATCAAAGTAAGAGCCCCGCGACAACAAAGAATTAGGTTGTAGATTGTTGAAACGAATTACTTATACCAATACTAAACTATTACTAATCCATCATCAATTTTTTTTTTTTTTTTTTTTTTTTGTAATTCTCTATGTTGCAATAATATGTATGTATAATGACAAAAACAAATAAATAACTACTAATAATAATATGAATCGTGCCTTTGAACCTGTAACGTGTACACAGGTAAGGATATGAAACCCCACCTGACATTGCTTGGCTTATTCGAACTCATCTTCTATTAGATGTACTGTACAGCTTTGGCCAAAAATTTGAGAACGATTTGCATAGGCAACCCGCAACCACACTTTGTTATCTTTATGAGCAAACGTAGCGGACGCCGCTACCCCATTCTTTAACTTTTGGCCAGAGCTGTACATTTTTCTGTCATGAAAAATTGAATTATATTGGCATATGGAAATAACATGTATTTAGTTGAAGTTTAATGTCAACTGAAATCTCCATCTGTAAGCATTGTATGGCAATAAGCTAATAGAATGCAATTTTTTATGAAAGAAACTGTACAAGTTGTCTTAAGATATAAGAAAATGGGGTATAGGTTAAGTCCGATAGTGGTTGATCAGATCTCGCAGTATTGGAAGTATCCGCTAATACTACTAATAGTCTCTACATTCACAATGTAATGGAAACCAAGAACATTATAATAATAATTAATAAATTTTTTTCTTTGGTGAACTCAGGCACGTAAACTCTCAATTTATACAAACAGTATTTCAGCACAGCAATATTTACTTTTATGAAATCCAGTTACAAAAATGAAGCAAATTAAAAAAAATCTTTGAAATTTTTATTTCAAAAATTTACTTTTATAGCATTATATACATAGATAATAAGTTTTAATAGTAATAATTATAATAATAATTTATTAATAATTATTTTATTGAGTTACAGTAAAGCAAGTTACAACAACAGATATTATTTTTAATTCTTGCCAATGTAAGAATCTCTAACTATTTTTTTTTTAGTAAAAAAAACAAAAAAAAAAGAAAAAGATATAGTATAATTGGATAGCTAAGCTGTACAACATTATTATTATTATTACCTTTACGATGTGTGGATCATAATTAGGTAGTTTTATTATATATCTGAATTTATTTACAACGATGTATTCTCATTTGTAATCATCACCTGAAATTTGAACATAGCGCAAATTGCATTCATAAGCAGTTGTAATAAAGAACAATTATTATTCAGCTCAATATGTAAAGTAATAATATTATAAACGTGTTTTACAAAGACGTGCATTTAAAGTTTTGAAATTATAATCATGCATATATACTGTATACTGTATGTTTTCTAAAATCAAAAGTTGAATTTTAAGTATATTTAATGGAGGTTTTCGGGTTTAAAAAAAATCGCAAAAAATTTCTGTCTTAAATACGTAAAAGTATGTCTAGTATTTCTCATTTAAATAACTCCGGAATCGTAAAATTACAAAAACTGTAAAAAAAAATATTTTTCGGATTTTTTCCCCATAAAAGTAATGTTAAATAAGCTTAAATAAGTAAATAAATAAATAAGTTAAATAGCTTTCCCCGCGTCTTGAGCATTAAATACGTTCAATAATTTTTTCCTCTTTTAATTTCCTGAATGAAACTTCTACTGTTCAATGTAGTAATTTTTCTATTTACAAATATATAAATAAATAGTAAACTTTTATTGCTCAAATAAATTATAAGAAACATTATACAAATATCATTAAATATAATTATAGTATTCTATATTTTATTATCTGTATAATGTTATCAAACAATTTAGAATATATCAGAGAATCTATTATTTACATGATTTCAATCATATAATATATTAAACATTGATTTTTTTTATCTCCAATTCTATGATAATATTTGTTTTTATATATAAAAAAAACGGGTTATAAAAATTTCTACGAAATACTATACGCACACAGTTATAAAGGTATAAAAATTGAGTCTATTTAACCTATACTGGTATATAAAGAAAATATAATATTTGTATGGTATAATGATATTCAAACTCTATCGTATATGGTATATTATACTTTAACTCGGAGGATGGTTATAAAACTTGTTTTGTCGTGCAAATATATCATAACTCACCACCCTTTGATTTATTAGCATAAAATAGTCTGAGGAAATACTATCTCTCATACTGTATAAATATATATAAAGATATCACTACTTGCCTGTTTCAATTGTGGTAAAATTATTGTTTAAAAAAAAGTATGAGATATGTGAATTTAAAAGATTTGATATTTACATTTAAAATTCAAGCTTCAATACATTATTATAATAGAGAATGTTTTTTTAATGCTCTGTTATAATAAATTATAATTTAAAGTTGTAATAAAATTGTACTCTTATTATAGAATAGAGTTCAAATGTAACTTATATCACACGTCAAAACGTTATTCAGTAACAATTACTACTAATAGAACTAAGATGCAATAGGTAAGTATTAACTTGAGACAGATTACCAATTACAGGTAAAAATATACTTCAATTACAATGTTACAATATAAATGTATCAATAATTATAATTCAATTACATTGAGTGATATTGTGTAGTAGTATATTAATACCTGTCCTAGGTTAATATTTATTTATTGTTATTGAAATCGTTTATGTACCTAACGTTAGTAGTATTATTATTATTTTTTTTTTTAGTTTATTACAAAAAAAAAAAAAAAAAAAAAAAGAAAAAGGAGGTTTTTCTCTTGTACACGGAAAACATAAATTTAAGGAAGTATTCAGTTATATAGGTGTAACTTTTCATTACAAAGCAGTAACTTGGTTGGAAAAAAAGTTAAACAGTAACTTTTTAAGATAAACGTTATTTCTTCAGCGGTAAATAGTTTACTCTTTAAATTAAAAAAAAAATGTATATACGTATATCAAACAAAATTATTCTAAAAAAATATAAAAAAACAAAAAGAAAAATGTGTAAACACTAATTCTTTAGTTACTTTTAGCCGTGTAGTAAACCCTTATCGCTAGGATCACATCAATATCACAAGGTTTCGGCCTCATGTCATGGAATTTTTTGATTTTGATATATGTTGTAGACCTATCTAAGGTACTTTTTTGGCCCCAGTTAAAAATTTTTAATTCGGGTTTTTCCCGCCAGAAATTCAAATTTAAGAAATGGCAGTTGGCACATAAGACCCAACTTTGAGGCTTTACAGTATAAAAAGTATATAAGATAGAGTTACAAAACTTGTGCCAGATTGTTGTTCATATAGAGTTGAACAAAAAGTATGATGAACACTTTGACCTTGAACAACCTTGAACTCCACTTATATGCAAATTTATTTTTCAAATGCAATTTTTTAAAAAACGCCAGTTTAATATAACTAACCAATACATACATTTTGTAGATACATATTTCAGAATCATTTTGATGTTCTTAAATTTCTGGGCACTTTATATTTGACTTTTGTAGAGTGAAAAACGTTGCGCGGCAACCGCCGTCTCAAGGCTTGGGAGCGCGCGCGCTAAGTAGCATAATGCATAGTCTAGCATAGCCATGTCATTTTACTACCTATCACTCTTTTGATTTTACCAGAGGATAATATTTGATAAATAATTTTATTTTTGCAGACCCCCTCCCCCCCTCCTTTAACTATATATATTTTTATTTACACTTTTATTCCAAATAGGTCGCCGGTTTATTTATGTGCGTACTGTGCATGTTTCAATAGTATTATAGAATATGATTATGTAGAATCAGAAATGAACTAATGATGATTGGATTACTATACAGAATATACACTGATATATTTTTTTAGGGAAAATTTAGGAACTTGTACAGTATTTAAACATTTAAAATAACTTTCAGTCACTTATAAAGTTATACAACTTATAACTTTATATTCATGCTTGCAAAATTATGCAATGCATACCTTAACTTTAAATAATAGTGTGATAAAAATATTTAAGTGACACACTAAATTAATTAATTAATTAATTTAATTAAAGGTACTAAATTTTAACGTATATTTTTCAGGTAATAATTTGTAAATGAAAATTAATTAAAGAATTTCCTTAAAATCTATCTAACGTGTAACAAGCGTATAATATAAAGAAATTTTAGTAACATAGGCAGAAAGGCACAGTATAAAAGTTTTGTGACTGCAACTATGGACTTTAAACATTTTTTTTTTCTTATGCGTAGAAATTATATAAAAATAACAAGTACAAGAAGAAAAAATTATTTTATTAGGTTTTTCTTGACAGAAATTCTTATGGGTTTCATTCAGTTGAGTTGTATCAAAATCTAAAAACAAAACTTGCAAACTTTATGATGTTTTTGAAAGTTAACAGTTACAGCTATCAATGATAATCTGTCACCATCAGATAAGAGTGCAAATAATTATTGAAATTAACATGGATTCTTATGGTACTAAAACGTATTGGTGACTCTCCAATTTTGTTTATATATTTGAAGATACCTTATCCTAAAGTATCAATGCAAAAAATTTTACATTTTTCTTTCTTTACAACTTTATATTCAAATCCCGCAGTAGCTAATTTGTCACCTTAAAAAAATGACATAAATAAATAATATTGTATTATTCAATAATATATAAACCTTTTTTTTTATTTTTTTGCAATATCAGCAATATTTATGTTTACTGTGCATGTTTTTATAAAATATTATAATAGAGAATATTATTATGTAGAATTAGAAATTATTTATTAAGGCGACAAATCAGCTTACTGTTGGATTTGACTATGAAAATTTAAAGAAAGTAAAATGGAGAATTTTGCACAGTGCTAGCATGCATGTATGACGTTACATAAGAACAAATAAGGTATCTTCAAAATTGTAAAAAATAATAATAATAATAATAATAGTAACAATAATAATTGAGCGTCACTATAGTCATTTTAGATTTTAGGTAAAAATAATTTAAATTTTTAGTACCATAAGTGCCCATGAATTTTAATAATTACTATATTTTCGCTCTTATCTGATGGTGACGGTTTACGAAAATTTTATCATAGATAGCTGTAACTGTTAACTTTCAAATAGCATCATAAAAATGTGCAAGTTTTAAAGTACACATAAGCCTTTTGGAATAAAAGTATAAATAAAAATATATATAGTTAAAGGAGGGGGGGAGGGGGTCTGCAAAAATAAAATTATTTATCAAATATTATCCTCTGGTAAAATCAAAAGAGTGATAGGTAGTAAAATGACATGGCTATGCTAGACTATGCATTATGCTACTTAGCGCGCGCGCTCCCAAGCCTTGAGACGGCGGTTGCCGCGCAACGTTTTTCACTCTACAAAAGTCAAATATAAAGTGCCCAGAAATTTAAGAACATCAAAATGATTCTGAAATATGTATCTACAAAATGTATGTATTGGTTAGTTATATTAAACTGGCGTTTTTTAAAAAATTGCATTTGAAAAATAAATTTGCATATAAGTGGAGTTCAAGGTTGTTCAAGGTCAAAGTGTTCATCATACTTTTTGTTCAACTCTATATGAACAACAATCTGGCACAAGTTTTGTAACTCTATCTTATATACTTTTTATACTGTAAAGCCTCAAAGTTGGGTCTTATGTGCCAACTGCCATTTCTTAAATTTGAATTTCTGGCGGGAAAAACCCGAATTAAAAATTTTTAACTGGGGCCAAAAAAGTACCTTAGATAGGTCTACAACATATATCAAAATCAAAAAATTCCATGACATGAGGCCGAAACCTTGTGATATTGATGTGATCCTAGCGTTATGTACCCTTATAACATTCATATTTCTCGTGCTAACTTAAGCTAAAACCTATATCATGATAATGCTTTTAATTTTTTGAAATATTATTTGCAAATTATTTTTTTAACAAAAATTATTTGTAATCTTTCTGTTTCAAAAATATTTTGAATATGAATGTCAATTGTTTTTCAATATAAATCTTATTCACAAAATTTAAATATTGATATAGAAATTCAAAGTGAAATAAAATACGGATTGGATTTTTATATGATATCAAACATCCTTTCATATTCAACACCATTACACTAACACAGAAAAATGTTTTTATTTTTTTAAACTTACACGTTTTTTTATATATCAATTTCTCTCTCTCTCTCTCTCTCTCTCTCTCTCTCTCTCTCTCTCTCTCTCCTGAACGTATTCAATCATCCCTAACGTTGTATTTTTATATTCCAGTGTTATAGTGTTGTATTAATGTAAAGAGTGTGCTGGAAAGTATAGATATGAGAAGAAAAAGAGCGAGTGTGCGCATGTGATTATCGTGTAAGCCGGAATAAATTAGCTTTTGTGTGTCAATCCTTCGTGACCTCGAGAACTAACGTGTGACTGCGAGTAGCCAGATATCGTACCACAATATTTGTCACTTTAAACCCTACACAACAAATATTTTTGTTCGTTCGTTCGTTCGTTCGTTTTTTTTTTTTTTTTTTTTAAATAGATAGATAGATTCACATAAAGTGGCATTTATTATTGTCACTTTTGGTTACGATAATGCTCTTCAGTAACAAACCTAAAAACATGTCTTTGATTTGGAATGACTATAAATAGGAGAAAGGCATACTCTAGGATTTACAGAACCCTTTTAAAACTCGTAATGTTACCTTATAATTGCATAAAACAAAATGAAAGGGAAAATTAAACACATGAAAATAATACGGATTACTTTAATATAATGAAATGACATACCGTTTGCAAAAGGCTTTTGTAAAATTTAAGAATACTTACCAAAGAAAATGTTAATGCATAAAACATTAAAATTATAAAATTGAAACTTTAGAAACAATAAATTAAAACTAACTTTTCCAGTAGTATTTTCTCCCTAAAATAATTCATTTCTTAAAAATGTGTTTTAAAAATAGCAAATGTTATATGCACACCGTTATGAATTTTAAATTTATCATAGTAATTAAACAGAAATGTTCACATGCTTTAGTACTTTCCAAAGGGGGCAAATCATTTCACTGTGAGTCTCTAAAACAATTGAATAACATTCTTTATTCATAATTATCTAATTAAATACATAATACGTATCAAGCGTATTATATTCATTAAAATTTAATCTCAATATTACAAGTTTTACGAACATATATAATGTTTTTAATTCAGTAGATTTCCCACGTAACATATTGCGTGTATGTATGAAAAACTTTTACAAGGGAGATGCTTTGAAGATAATTTGGTTAAAGTATAACCACAACATCATTATACTTTAACTTTTGTACCAAAATTACTTAACGTATATGGGATGATTACTAATTTACTTTATTTCTCTTTTTTTTTTATAAAAAAAAAATCATAATTACATTATTTCTATATAAAATATAAGTTTGTAAGAAAATGTTCTATAACGTATGAAAGGGATTTATTTTTTGATAAAAAGTAATTTGAATAAATATTTAAAATTGTCAAAATTTAGTAAAATTGTGATGACAGGATGGTAATGTTAAAATATGTTTATGGCACCGCAGTTTGTTGGTAATGTCTTGCAATTCCGTTTCTCCTTTCTTTCTAGAGAAGCTATTATGTTATAACGAGTACGTTGGTGAGCCAAAGAACAACAGGAGAGAGAGAGAGAGAGAGAGGGAGAGAGAGAGAGAGAGAGAGAGAGAGAGAGAGAGAGAGAGAGAGAGAGAGAGAGAGAGAGAGAGAGAGAGAGAAGGTTTTTGAAAGGAGACATGAAAATGGAAGAGTAGAAATATAAGGAAGTAAGGGGAAGAAAAAGCAGGTCTGTATTATACCTATGTTGTAACATTATATAATATATATATATATATATATATATATATATATATATATATATTTGTTAACCAAATCTCGTTAAGGGTTAGTAAAGACTGTAAAGGGTGTGTTTTTCTGCAACAGTTTGTCAGATAAACTGCGAGTTATATAAGGCAAACATGTCTCCGTTCACTATTCTAAAAAGAGCTTTTCTCATAACGACTTTGAAAATTACAAAGAAATGAAGAAGTAACATACAAAATATTATATAATATCATTTTATTAAATTTCTAAATTTTCATTTCAGTAAATATGAAGTGGAAAGCTAAAAAAAAAAAAAAATAAAAAATAAAGTATTTATCTATATTATAATACAGTTTTGCACATACACGCACATTCACAACATTTTTTTTTCCGTCTCAAAGGAGAAAAGTAATCAAGATAAAATTCATTTTAATGTCAAAAAATGTAAACACTTTTTTCTTCTTCTAAAAAATCGTAAAAAAAAAAGAGCTTAACTTACAGAAGATAATATTCTATAAAATATATTCATAGCATTTTCATGTAATGGACAAGAAAGATGCTGAATCTCACCTCAAACCAGCAATTTTATTAGCATAACACAGTATTACAATATAACTTCATGAATTCAACGTTGTGATAGTTTTAAAGGCTATGAAAAAACTCAATAATCGTATCGTTATCGTTATATTATAGTTAAAATCGTTATATAAATTGTACTTATCAACATTGCCTATCCTACATCACTTACTAGTTAATAGATAATTAATACAAAGCAAAATTAAACGTTTTTAAAAAAAATCGTTAAGTTTTTTTTTTTTGTGACCTACGCAACCATAAACTTAAAATAATTTTTTTTTAACTTTTTCCATGTATGTATAAAGTAATTATTTAAACTAACAATAGAGAGCTACGTATAATATTTAACTACGCAACTGTAAAATGTCTGCATCTACATAATATTATAGAAATCAACGTTTCTCTCTCATATGTAAAGAGATAAGAACTGATAGACATTTTCGGTCCAGAGAGTAAAGGGATGCTGCGGGCAGTATCTTTTGTCTTTCTCATAATACAAACCTGCAGGCGGCACTTTATTGTCAAACTTAATTAATTTCTCAAACATAAGAAGAACAATGGATTATTATTAATTATTATAGATACAATAGATTTTCAAACATACATGAATGTTGTACAGTGTGTGTGTATATATATATATATATATATATATATATATATATATATATATATATATATATATATATATATATATATATATATATATATATATATATATATATATATATATATAAAGAGAACGTCATAAGCAAAATTTCTTTGTTTAGGTGATTATAAGTTGTAACTAATAAAGTGTATACATAGGTGAACTTCATTACACTTTCCAATAATGAGAATAGTTTGTTAAAATATTTCATTGATTGTTATTTCTGTAAACATTGTATTTTACTATAAATTTTATTATAGTGTATTATAATGCTTCTTACAATCTGAAACTTTTTTCATTTCATATTTTTTAAATCTTTAAAAAAATTTAATATTTAAATGAATTTTTCTACTTATTCAAATGCTGATGATATTTTTTTCCGTAAGAGATCAGGTAAGATCTTTAATATTTTCTTTTATCTCAATCGTACTAACGTTTGCAATTAATTCACACTTCTTCCTGCCTTATAAATTATGAGGATGTACTGACTCTATCATGTAAAATTTTATTCTTTACCAGACTTGGACCGTTACGTCGTTACAAATAACGACGTTACGTAATTTAACTCCTTTTTGTTAACAATAACGTAACGTCATTAGTTTTTGGTAGCAGTAACGCGTAACGCGTTACTTATTCAAGAAATGTCTGCCATGTAACGACACTACTTTCTAATATTTCAAGCACTTAAAGATAAGCTTCTAAATCCATAAATATGCTTTTGTCATTATACAGTAATTCAAAATTACTGTTATGATTTTGATGTAAGTCTCTCTATTTATAATTTATCACAAAAAAAAAAAAAAAAAAAAAAATTAATATGTTTTTGAAAATGTTTAAATTTAATTAGAATTTTGTTGAAGTAAATAACGTTAAGTAACGTTAAAAGTAACTTCACTACTTTTAACAGTAGTGAGTAACGTAGTGTTATTACTTTTCAAAAACTGTAACGAGTAACGTAACATCATTACTTTTCCTTGGAGTAGTGAGTAACGTAACGAAGTACAAAAAATCAGTAACGTGACCAAGTGTGTCCTTTACTCTAAGGCAATGAAGTACAATTTTATTTAACAGAGTGTGTACAATCTGGTAATGTGTACAAAAATGACAGAAAATTTTGATTGCATGCCAATATTTTATAACAAGAAAGTTGAAAATTGCATAAAAATGTGATAAAAATGAATTTAAAAGAAGGAATGCACCAATTAAAACTTTCTGATGCATTATACACACAAAACACACACACACACACACACACACACATATATATATATATATATATATATATATATATATATATATATATATATATATATATATATATATATATATATATATATAAGCATATAAAATCAACACGCTAAAAAAACGAGCACGACAAAAAAGTGCGATCATAATTAGAACAGCTAAAATAATAGCGTTTCCATGAAAACTGTAGTGAAAGTAATTAGTTTATCTCTTTGCTATTCCTTCGTGACGTAAACATGCGGTATTATAATTTAAAAAAAAAATTATATTCCGGTTTTTATAATTTTTGTGTGCTCTCATATTATTTGATATTTTACATGAAGTGAAATCAAAATAGATCCTGTATTACAAAGCAATGAAAATGCTCAAATTACATTTAAAAACAAAAATACTACGAGCATTATTTTAAAAGCCGGATGTACCAGATGAGAGAAAAAACATCAATGTGACTATCAAAATTTTTGATATTCCTCGAATATGTTTTGCTATTTAGAAAAGAGGGAGAGTTTTTAGCAATTCATTTCTCTACCCTTAGGGAAATCGGAATGTAATTTAGTTTTGAATAATGTGCTGTCAACTAAACAAAATGTTAAAGTGTAAAATATTTGAAAGCTTTAGTTTCATTTTTAGTCCTCTTTTAATTTTAAAATTTTACAATTTTGCCGGAATCTAATAATTTGACTTTTAAATAACAAAATGTTTTGTTTTTATAATTAAAAATATTATATATATAAATGTTGTATTGTTTATTATTTATTAGTATTAAAATAGTGTTGAAGATTTTATAATGAAGAGTTATAATAAAAATAAAATGTAATTAAGTGCTTATTAATATCTTAGTTCATAATAAAACACATTTCACGTAATTTCATTGGGTTTGAAAACTTTGTTAATACATCTATTAAGCCACGCTATTTATAACCTTATACTTTAAATACAAATATTATATAAAATATATTATGTAGATATTTTTTTTTAGAGTTACTAAATATCAATAAAGTTTGCAGTTTGTATATTATACCTGTTCACTTTAGCCTCAAAGTAAAGGTTATTAAATACCAAACAGTTTTAACAAGTAAACTTTTTAGCCAAACCACAAACTAAACTAGTCTCTAAAATATCTTCTTTCATTTCCTTTTCCGTTTGAAATTGGTATAATATATAAACTTATGTTTTCCTATTTATGGAAAATTATTCAGTTAAATTAAAATATTAATGTAATAAAGCAGTAGTATAACGATTTCTATCTCATCTTCAAGTTCAGATAAAAATCTAACTAATCAACTCACTATATTTATATGTATATTATAAACTACAGTAACCTAATTTTATGTAGATTGTTTTTCTTTTTAAGAGAAATGTTTTTTTTTTCTTTGAGTATAATTTTATATTAAATTTTAAGTGAAATAAATAATATTTTATAAAATGCTTACATTGCTTTTTTTTTAAATGAATTTTGGTTTATAAAGTTACTACATATTATGGAATTTATTACAAGAAATTGGTTGCCAGTTTTGATAGTATAATGATGTAATAAATATGTTTTTTTTGTAGTAAACTTTTTAAATTGAATATTCAACAATCTACTATTTATGTTAATGCATTGAATTAAGCTCTTGAATGTGCAATGTATCACAAAGCTGAGAAACCGGTAAAATAATAATAAAAAATAATAAAAGCGTTGCATCAATATAGTAGCTTTTTTTTAAAGCAGTTTCTTTTTTCTTAATTTAGTTGTAAATTTTGATCAAATAGTAATACTGAATAAATCAATTAAAATATAATTAAATCATATAATAAATTAATCGTACAAAACAACAAGCTGAACAATTTCTATATAGAAAATTATTTAGATCTTAAAAATGTTTCTATTTTTTAGGGAAACAACCCAAAACCTAATTGTTTAAGACAGAAGAAAGAACGTGGTTTTGCCGTAACTCTTAAGACGGTACAATGATTTGATTTGGAAAGACCAGAAGTTTTTAGCAGTGCAAAGTGAAGAAGTTTAATACACATATAGCTGTAGGCTACAAGTCGTTACAAACAATGACAAGGACAGCTCACCACAATTAAACATAAAATCAGTTGTGTTTTGTGCAGTATACATTCTACTGTACATTTAAGACCAAAACTTTAAAGACATTTGCATTAAACATTTAAGAGGATGTATTACATTACTTTTAATAAAATATAAACTTTAGTTTGTAGTCATAATATTTGGGATGTGATTTCATTTCTATATAATATAACATATTATAATTACTTTATATTTACGAATAAATTATTAATCTAATACAAGTTTCAGTTTTTTTATTGATCAAAATACCATTTGGTACATGTTGATTAAAAAAAGACACACACACAAATATATATTTTATATATACACATACATATATATAATACGTTTATAAAAATGTTAACTATCAGTCATTTTTTATATAGCTTTTAATAGGATAGTTTTAAAAAAAATTAGTACATTTCATTACAATTTAGTTGCTTTTGAAGACAATTTTTAGACATAATACAGTTACTGCTTTGAACTGTATTTTGTGACTTTTGGTTTTCTTATAAATAATAATATTTAATTTTGATTTCAAATCTTCAAGTTGTATTGCATAAACTGATATAAATAATAATAATATTGTATTGCTTAATTTTTTCAACAACATAACGTATGCTATACTGCACTGCTAGCGCTGCACTGCTACCGCTGCACTGCTACCGCTGCACTGCTACCGCTGCACTGCTACCGCTGCACTGCTACCGCTGCACTGCTACCGCTGCACTGCTACCGCTGCACTGCTACCGCTGCACTGCTACCGCTGCACTGCTACCGCTGCACTGCTACCGCTGCACTGCTACCGCTGCACTGCTACCGCTGCACTGCTACCGCTGTACTGCTACTGTGCTGCTGTACTGTACTGCAATGTGCTACACAGCATAAAGTTATATTAAAGCCGTAGGTCACATGAAAAAACATAATGTGCTTTTTAATGATGAAACGTAAACTGGGATCTCCAAATTACTAGAATGTAAATGTGGCCCCACAAGCCACAAGTGAGCGTGATAGTACAGTAGAGTATGCTATTTGCATGATAATTCCAGCTTCTGACCTAAGAAACAGGCAAACATTACTATAGAAATGTTGTGCGGGTTGCATAAATCGAAATTTTCTGATCACTTCTACGGCGCTACTCTTGGGTTTGAAGAAAATTAAACGTTATTTTATGTAAGACCCACCAAGAGTTTTATGATGTTTTCATCTGTAGGTCTATTCAAAATAATAATATCTATGCCGTAGATCATTATAATTATGAATGATCTACTATTTAATTTATTAATACTTTTGTAATTTACGTGCACTATACATTTTATAGCATTATTATGTATATATGATGTAAACGTATACACATTCCAGAATAAATTTTTTATCAACATGTAAGAAGTTTATTCTTAACTTTTAAGATATAACTCTATGTTTTCTGTCAAATTCAACGATGTACTCAACCAAAATAGTAAATGAATTTTTATCTGCACTGTTTTTGAAAACTTTTAAATATTAAGTATTAATAATTAAAGATATACATTAGACCTAACAGCATGCCTCTTTAAATTATTAAACACAAAATGGGACTTCCGAAGCTGATATAATTTTCACCTAGACCCAAATGTAGCTAGAAGAGAGTGCTAAATAACTGTAAAGTATACACAGTCTGCACAAGTTTTGTTCTCCCTCATGAAGACAATATTCAATAGAAAATGTAGCATAATTTGAATTTTTTTATGTCCTTCTACGGGGGCTACTATTATTTATATTTGATTTATTTTTTAAGTTTCTTTTATTGTATTGGTGTAGTAATATTATTATTAATATTAAAATATTTGGGTTGAGATGAGTGAAAAGATGCCTATATACATGTGACATGTGACTCTAAACACATTATGATTTCTATATCTATATTTTTATCGAATAAAACTCTTTTTAAAAACTTAAACTAACATTTTTGTTAAGTCCTATTTCATCATTTGTAACATAAAAAGCAATATTTTTACGGTTCTATTGTCTTTGAGTTGTTATTATAACAGATTGTGCTAAAAACTAAAATGTATTTTTTTCTCATTTTTAAAAACTAAAAATTCATTGCAAATAATCAGTCTTGTAGTCGTTACCTAAATTTACTATAACGTTAAGTTAATTTCATAAAAAACTATAACGATAACGTTAACTCTAATTTGTCCCCACCTATAACGTTAATTTTTAATGGTAAGGTTAATTTGCGTTTACTATAACGATAAAAGCTGATTATTCATAAGTTTAATCATTTATAAAGTTAATATTTTACTTATATTTACTCATGTATAAAAAAAGGTTTGTTTTATTTATTATATTTATGTAAAAATTTATTTCAAAAAGTAACTTTATAGTTATCGCTATGATAACTTCAATTTTTGTTAATCTATAACTACACCGTTACTTTTTGCAATGTTGTTAATATATATTATAGAAATAACCAGTTACGTTATAGTTAACTTAACGTTAACGATTTAACGTTAACGACTACAAGACTGCAAATAACTATTGATGTACCAATGGTACTGAGTCCAAAGTTAAATACCTTACAACAACTGGTACGGCCGAGTGGTGAAGGCAGCTGACTCGCAACTCTGTACTCCTCACCGAGTATAGGTTCGAGCCACTGCTGGGTGCGTACGTGAAGTGTGAGAGCTGAGAGCACAACATGTTGCACGATGCATGTTTACATGCATTTCATGACGACGCACAGTATTCGAGAGGTGCATGATTGAGGTGATTGCACCGACCAGCCTGCCTAGATGTTTCTACGGTTTCTCTAGGCTGTCATGGTGAATGCCGGGCTGTGTACTTAGACCGTGGCCGGCCCGTGTGTGCTTTTCTATTAATTGGAAAGTCCTTACCTGTCGATAAGACAATGTCTTGACTGGGACTGGGATTGGTGTATAGCACAATAACACAATATGGCAAGCAAAAAAAAAAAAAAAAAAAAACTAATAAATTTCCCGGCGTTTAAAGTGTAATTTCTTGTTAATTTATGCAAAGGTTAAAGTTTGAAGTTTCTCCCCTTACCTGCAAGTCTAAGACTCATAGAGAAGTTATATTAAAGTTGATGATTGCATTGCTAGTCTTATTCAAAGTCAATTTAATATGAATATTTAATCATGCTTGGTCAAAATTGTAAGGCAATATTCTAGTTGAGCAAGGTACCAAATTTGTTTAAGACTTTAATTGTTGTTATGCGAGTCTAGTCAAATTGAGACTTCAGAGTAGTAAAATAAAGTTTATATAAGAAATATGAATATATTCACAAAATTTTAAATTGCTTTTATAATTATAAATAGTTAATCATCTGTAAAGAGAGTTTTTTTTTATATATATAATTGCAAACTTATAAAATTCTAATTCATTTTTCATAATAAAATCTTTGACTAAAACAGTTGATTACAAAGTAATTTGCAACAATGGAACATTTTACAAATCATCATTAAAAAAAAGGAAGAAAAAAAATATAAAGAAAAAAAACTTCACCAAAATAAAATTCTCAATATCAGTCATAATTAAAAATAATGAAATAATAATAAATCTAAATGGTAATATTTAACTATTTCCATTAAACAAAAAGTTCATATAAAATGACAAAATAGTAAATGACGTGAGCGATAAAAATGATTCATTTTTATTAAATCTATTATGATGTTTCTTATTATATATATTTTCAAATTAAAGTAAGAAAAAAAACTATAATAATAAAACATTTTTCTAGCTAATTTATTTTACCACAGATTTTTTATTTTTATTATTCCAATTTATATTTTATATAGACATATAAAATAAAAAATAATAAAAAAAGGTTAAAAAAAAATCTATATATATTTATACAATACGTTATAAAAGACGAAATGTCATAACGATTTGTCTCCTAATAGAAAAGATATAAAATTTTTATATGATTTCTTGGTCTCTTTTTTTTTTTATTAGTAGTTGACCTCTTGGTTAGGGGTTGTATCTTATATTTGTAGTCACGCAAGGTTGATTGCTAGGGGGGTTATGTTAAGTTGAGGACTGACACTTAAGAATCAGCATATTCAAATGAGCAAAGTCAAGATCATATTTCTGTAGGACAGTCATCATATAATATTGAATTCATATTCACGTCTTATTATATTTTTTTTTATATATATATTTGCTATGTGAATGTAGCTCGTATATTAGATTTTTTATAAATATAAGTTATATATAACTGTATATATATTATACACTTTATGGGATTCAATATCTCCAGACTTCATTCAACGGCTTATTAAATTCAAATTCATTTAAAAATAGTGACATCTATTCTTGAGAAATTTCAACATTAAATTTCAACAAATTTTAACATTGATATCCTAAGTTTATATATTGTACTTGTAATATTATTTGAATGAAAAAAAAAAAAAAAAAAAAAAAAAAAAACTTGTGAGACTTATTTTTTGAACCCCTAAAAATTTGAAAACTTTACATGATGATACACTTTTTTTTTTTTGTTTTTTTTTTTAATTTGGGTTCCTTTTTATCCAAATTACAACTGGACAACGAAAAAAAATGATCACCTTTTCAATTAACTGATAATCGTTTCTGACCCCTTCCACTAAAAAGCTTTTATTTATTTATTATATTATTTAGTAATGACAATGATAGTTGTTGAGGTAATTATTAGGGACTTTAATAATGTTATACGTATAAATTTAGACTACAAAACATATTATGTGAATCCCTGTTACATTTTTCCTTACCTTTTACTAAAAACAATTTTTTTAAGCAACGAAACAATGTAATAGTACATTCCTTATATTTGCTACTATTCAAAAAAAATAATACATTTTCAAAGCTAACTCTATATAGAGTTATTAAGTAAAATTTACTTAATTAAAACGCTTTTACGGTATATACCTGTAAATTTATAACTTGATATTATAATAATAATATATGTAAATTTAAAGACCTATAAAAAGCATTATTATAATAATATTATATGTATATATAATTTTATTTAAAGATTTACAATACTGCAATACTGTACAAATAATAATAATAATATGTTTGAAATGTTATATAACTCAATCTTATTATAAACTATTATTGTTGTACAATATGTGAGTAATTATGCACGGTAAAATGAATTAATTACTCTTGTAACAATGAACGTATATAATAATTATTCTACCATATGTAATATAATTTTCTTTTTTTTTTAATCGTTTATATTGTTAATTGTTTTATATATATATATATATATATATATATATATATATATATATATATATATATATATATTCTCAAAACTTACTTAATCATTCATGTTGAAATTATATCATAATTTAGCATACAATAAATCAATATATTAGGGTTTACTACATGAAATGTTATATAGATTATTATTATTCATGTATTATTAAAAATCAATAGCCCAGTACAATATAGAGTAATTCATCTTAAAGAGCTAGGGTACTCAAAAGAAAAGTTCTTAACTTCTTTAAGAAAAAAAGGGGGGGCTGTAAATAACAAAAAATGTTGTATTTAGTTCCATTTAAAGGAATAAACCAGAGAAAAACATAAGCATTTATATCACAAAACACTTGATGTGATTTAAATAAATAACATTAGTTTGTCTCAAAACCAAACTGTAGCCCCGTAGCAGTGATCAGAAAAATCAATTTATGCAACCTGCACAACATTTTCATACTAATTTGTGCATGTTTCTGACGTCATAAACATGAATTTTCACGTAAATTGTATACTTTACAGTTTTTTCACGCTCTCTCGTGAGGTTACATTAACATTCTGGTGAAAAATTGTCATTAGTTTTGAAGATCACATTTTGTGTTTATTCATTAAAAAGCACATGTGCTTTTATGTGGTCTATGGCTTTAACGTTTTTATTTTTGTTCGCGTAGAAAATAAGTTTCCATCAAAAAGATTAAAAGAGTAAAAATAGTGAAACTTCTAGTGCTCGAATAATAAATTTCTAATGTGCACTATGATTTTATATTTTAACATAATCATAACATTATTAAAGATTAAGTTAAGCTTTCTGCAGCTACATCACAAAATACGATAAATATTTCAAGAATTATCATGTTTTTTTACTATAACAAAAGAGAATATTTGTGTTTATTTTTCATATCAGATGGAAAAAAATACTTGAGTGCATAAAAAATTCTCAACAGAATTTTCTCTATGCTCAACAACAAAATATGCTTTGATGATGAGATCGCAAAGCTGTGTTGTCGACGTATACTCTTCAAAGCAAGATGCATTTGAAATTTAAATATTTCTGTCATATTTTCTCCCTTTTTTTTACAGCTACTGCAACATGGTTATGTTATTATGTAAACATTTTATTGTAAAGAATTTTCTTCGGGCATTGTTAATCAAGCATAGACTGCTATTATTTGGAAGGACAGTGAAAAGTTGTAATTTTATTCAACATTACATTGTTATGGAATAAAACTTCTTTTGTTATTTCCAAATAGTATCTATATTATACTGTATAGTTCTTTTTCTAAATAAAACACGCTTTTATAGCAACAAAATTAAAAATCTTGAGTCATTTCAAATGCAGGCTAATGTAAGTGCAGAACAAAAATGAATACTTTAATTTTATGCGATGACGTTTAAAATACCATTTTAAAGTGGAAACAAAATCTTTTATGACGTAGAAGTATAGATTTAGAGATCCTAATTTTTGTTAAGGAAAGTAGCAAATTACTCTCTTATATATTTTTGTTTACAAAGAAGCTTTTACTTTAACCAAAAAAGCAATCAGTGACAAGAAACACATTTTAATGGAAGTTACGACAATACCTCCATTGATGTCGATGTCTGCTTTGACAACACGATGTTTCGGCGTAGCACAAACTAAAATGACACTTTCAGCACGCTGCCTTTGTGAGTACTTTGACAAAGAAGCAACGGCGGAAAAAAAATTACTAAAGAGTTTCAAAGTCGTTAAGGAAAAAAAAAATGACGCATACAAAATACTTTAAGATTTATGTCGTGTGAGTGTGTGTGCGGCGGTGTGTGTGTGGGGGGGGGGGTGTTCTTTATATTATATATATATTATAAGTGTATTATTTTCTTAAGCTTGGTTCTTAAATCTATGATGTAAAAATTAGGTATATATGTTTAAAGGCGTAGAACACCTTGAACAAAAAAGTTGTGAAATGTCCTAATAAATAATGAATATCAACGTTGATTTGGCCAAAGTTATTGATTTCTAATTTATTTTCCATTCACAATGCCACTGGCGGTCACAGCTCGCTTGTTTTACGCGCGCTTAAACCAGGCGAGCTGTGACGTCAGTGACCGCCAGTGTCATTTTGTGAATGGAAAATAAATTAGAAATCAATGACTTTGGCCAAATCAACGTTGATTTTCAGGTTTGTTAGGATATTACACAACTGTTTTGTTCAAGGTGTTCTACGCCTTTAATGTTTTAGAAATTCATGCATCATATAAACTATATTTGATATTTGCATTAATATCAGACAGATATCACATTTTATGTTTCAATGATCAAAAGAAGACAAAGGCAAATAAAATATAAATAGAACACAGAGAAAAAAAAAGAGTTTACACTAAATTATTTTAAACGAAAGAACTTTAGCTATTTTATTGATTTTACTTTTGTTCGCATTTATTTTATTTTCATTTTAAAATCATAAAAAAAACAGTAAAAAGAATATTGCTAAAGAAAAGAGGTTATAAACTTTCATCAAATATAGATTTACTTTATATTACATAATGCTTAACATCAACTTCATGCATAATCACGTTATTATTCTGTAACTGTTTGTGGTGTATATTGTAATGTAATTCTAAATGTGTGTTCTATTATATAACAATGTTTTGTCAATAACACAGCAAAGAGAGAGGTCAGTTTAAACTGGTCACCAAACAGACTATTACGTTCTGTGTTATCTTACTGGTCTATCCAAGTCAATTTCCTTAAGCCATCACTGTGTTGCCATATACCATGCCACGTCCACTCTCTCTCTCTCTCTCTCTCTCTCTCTCTCTCTCTCTCTCTCTCTCTCTCTCTCTCTCTCTCTCTCTCTCTCTCTCTCTCTCTCTCTCTCTCTCTCTCTCTCTCTCTCTCTCTCTCTCTCTCTCTCTCTCTCTCTCGCCTAGTTGTACTACAGAAAGAGAAAGAGACGAGCGAGTGTATTACGCATGCCAGCATCTCTCTCTCTCTCTTTTTCGCTATGTTCGGGATATTGCGACTCATACGTAGTACAACTGACTTATTGTAGAGATCTTCACAATTATCGTAGTAATTGGTATCAATTATATAAAAACAATTTTTTTTCCTTGAATATTTTGTTGTTAGATGTACAATATATGGCGATGAAAAATTTTTAAAAATATTGACTCCGTTAACGATATTGCAAGATATAGCATGTACTGAATATCACTCTATCGTATGGTTAGCAAAATATTGGTAAGTTCTTCAAGTACACGTACTTGTTGTCAATAATATATGCAAAAATGAAAACAAACAAGAAATGATATTTTTATTACAGCTATAGTCATTGTAAAAATTTAAATGATTAATGCAATAAATATTAATAAAAAAAGTGTCCATGATTACGAGATATTATGTTTTAAAGTTGTGGTAGAGAGAAGAGTGCGTTCTCACAAATTTAGGTTTGCTACGTAACAAAAGGTCTGAAAGAATTGCATTTCTTCACAGGCGGCAGTATACGTTCTAAATATTTCCTCTAATTCCCGCTCTTTTGATTGGTCTTACTGATTGTTTATGTTTACTCAAAATGCGGAATAGGAAGTGCCGGAAGAGGAAACCACGTGACGGTAAAAGTGGGAGGTAGCTCAGGCCTAGCTTGCTGCTGGCACCAACTTTTCCCGTCACGTGGTTTCCTCTTCCGGTCACTTCTTTTTCCTCCTTTTGAGTAAACATAAACAATCACTGTTAATAATCACTCTACGCCACCTGCGAACGTATCCAAGTCTTGCAACCCTTTTGTTATGCAGGAATCGTAAATTTCTAGGAACACACTTCTCTCCTTAAAATTCTCTATACATGTTGGGGTATAGTTTTGACCGTGCAGATCTCTAAGAGGCAAGCGAGCGTGACGTGTGCGCCCCACACACAGAACTTTACGTGCTCAGAATGAGGTCTGTAGCTCGGACGCAAGAGATACGACGACTACGAGGTTAAATCTCCGCCACATCCTTGTCTGTCCGCAACTTACGTATACCTAACCTGCAACACAAATAATACCTCCTCGCTTTCAAAATAACTGCAAATATATATATTTTTTTTTCTTGCTTTACCTTTCTGATATATTATACCTACTATAAAGAACTCAAGATGTAAGGAAATGCTTTTTTTTTTAGATTAAAACGAGTCAAAAGTTTCAATTGAAATATTTTATTCTTTTCGGAAAATAAACATTACAAATAACCTAAATATTACGCACGTACAGACAAAAAAAAAAAATCATATAATGTTTTCAATAAAAATATTATTTCAAAACATAGAAAGTTATGTATATATTTCAATTTCATTTTCAATATTATTCAGTTTTAACTTTAAAAATATGAGAACGAATTTTTTTTACGTATACACTTATAAAGTAATAAAGAAAAATTAAAACACCATTCTACATCATACTTGAATTAATAGAACTTAAAACATACTTAACTTAATTACTCAAGAAAAAGCAATTAACTTTAAAAAAAAAAAATCTCATAAAGAGAAAATGAAACCATCGAGGTCAAATTGTAACTAAGTTTTAAGTTTCCCATTTAAAAAAAACTACGGTAATAATATTAAAAAACACACAAGAACATAATTAAGCAAAAATATGATGAGGGTCTTTTCATAATTTTGAAAGCATTATATTACACGATTAAAATTCAATTGAAAAAACAAAACATAAAAACATTACTGTAACTTTATGATGTGTTAGAAATGTTGTTTGTTTTGTAATAAAGTTCTCTAATGCAATAAATAAAAATGAAGCATTGAAACTCTTGTAATATATATATCTTTATAACATAGTTTACTTTGTTGCATACTTTGTATTAAAGTTCATAACAAAAGTTGACAACTATGTTCAAAAGATAGACACAAATAATAATAATAATAATAATAATAATAAAAAAAAAAAAAAAAAAAAAAACTGTAAATAATATTATATGATAAATTTTAATAATAAAAATGTCACATACATGTTTTGAAAGTTGACATTTTAATTGTCTAGTGATTTAGTTAGCTTGCTGATGTCGCTTCATTTTTTTATGTTATTATTACTTTTTTTTAATTATTGTAATGATAAATATCATTGGAAAATATTGTTATTTTAAAGGGTTTTTTCATTTAATTTCTCTCGTATTCATGAAACCATGCTATGCAAACAAAAGAATTTTGTCATACTTGTAATTTTGTTTATGAAATTTTATTGATCCTTACAGACACTCGTACTTAGATACTCGTATTTAACAAGATTGATTTATATTTTACAAATTAAAAGATGGGACTTTAAAAAATAACTTAAATTTATCCCAAAAATCTTTCCGTATAAAGGTCATAGAAATAGTCAAGCTATGCAACCAGCACAACATTTTTCTATTGAAATTCATCTATGACATTACGGTGAGGCAAATAATCGCGTAGATTGTAGTTATTAAGCGCTCTTTTGCATGTTTGCATGTGGTTCTTAGTAAAAATTAGAATTAGTTTTGGAGGTCCTAATTTGTGACTAATAATTAAGGGTATGATGGTAAGCCTAATAAAAAGAATGTTTTTAGATTGAGTTCAAATTATTTTAGATCTGACTAGCAAGTTTAATACAATTTTTTTACATTTAATAAAAATATACTGAAGTATTTTAATAATGATGAATTTTTATGTCAAAGTAGTCTTTTTAATGTAATTGAGTTCGATGCAAGTTGTACATGTGTGATTTCTTTTCATTATTCTAACTCTCTAGTCTGAAAATTAACTCTGAAATTTTTCAAAAAGTAGTGATAAAGTTTTTTTTTATATAACTCAACCCTTAATAACGATAGTGAACAATAATAAATGAAAAGAAAAGAAAGAGATAAATAAAGATTAAAACATGAAACAAAACTTTGATACGAAAAAAATATATATATATCTCTTCTATTTTGTTACCAAAAGTTTATAAAATTTTATTCATACTTAAATTATTATCATCTTATTCTTAACAAAGTTTTTTAATTTACATAAATTACATCTAAAAAGTATATATATATATATATATATATATATATATATATAATTTTTTTGTATGTAAATTAGTTACAAATGTTGTAAAGATACGGCAACGATGTATATTTTTGTTTACATGTATATAGCAGGGTTGTAAAATTATGTAAAATCTCATTGTTCATGCATCGAAAGTGTCAGTGTAGCGTAGAAGTTCAGTTATGTGAGCAGCAAAATCTGTGTGTGAGAAAAGAAGCAATTTACTTCCTTATATACAAGCAGCTGACGACGCCAAACAATTTACATAAGCAATTCCCTCAACTTCTATACCAGCCTGCCACGTGCAAGGTAAGAAATATTTTTATTTTTTTATCTAAAGAAAACTCAAGAAAAAAAAAATCTACTGGTATATAATATAAATTGCTTTATATTCAACTTTTTTTATTTAATTTTTATTTATCCATAACACATGTATAAGAATTTGTATGTATCTATATTATAAAATATTTTTTACTCCCCTAAAATAAAAAAAAGGCTTAAATGTAGATAGAGATTTGTATTCAGGGCAAATATTCTAAATGCATTTTGTTTCAGTATTTTTTTTTTATGTGTGAGAAAAACCCTCTTTTTTTTTGTATTAAATACTTTTTTTTTTTTTTAGTTAAACTAGCTCATGATAAAAAAGAAATTACCATTTTTTTATAATATTATAACTATGCACATCTACTTCTTCTAATAACACTCTGATTTGGTATCATATTTAATGTATAATTAAAGTTTTAAAATAGAAATTATATTATATGTTATTTATATTTTATTCATGTCTAGTGCAAATACTCTCTCTCTCTCTCTCTCTCTCTCTCTCTCTCTCTCTCTCTCCCCCAACTCTCCACAACCCAAGCCAGAGAAGAGCAAGATAATTTAATGCCAAGTCAAGATTAATAAAGCAAAATTTAATTTAATTTCAACCGCAGTTTTGTATGTTCCAGCGTGTTGCAAACTGAAGCTGTCTGTCTGCCGTGTCCAGTTATTTGCTTGCAGTTTAATAAAGCATTTTAGAAACACAGGTGGTGTTTTACTTTAGGTTAGATCACATCTGCTGGTAAAATATATGAATGATATTATAAATGCTTCTTGTTATAGCAGACTTTGAATAATCAGGCTATCAATTTTAACTTTACAAGTGTACATATTTATGCATTTGTTAATTTTATGTATCATTCATATGCAGTCTATTCTCTCTTAAAGGAATATACCAGAGAAAAACATAAGCATTTATATCAGAAGACACTTGATGGGATTTCCATAAATAAATTTACTTTATTTCAAAACCCAACAGTAGCCCCTTAGCAGTGATCAGAAAATTCAATTTATGCAACCCGCACAACATTTTTATACTAATTTTTGCATGTTTCTGACGTCATAAACATGAATTTTCACGCAAATTGCATACTTTACAGTATTTTCACGCTCTCTCGTGGGGCTGCATTAACATTCTGGTAAAAATTGTCATCAGTTATAAACATCCCATTTCGTGATTCATTAAAAAGCACATGTTGTTTTATGTGGTCTATGGCTTTAATAAATCATTATCTGGACTTAAAATTTAATTTATTATAAGTATTATAATACAGTAAAAAGACCAAATCTTCTACTTTTATGATGAATTCATGATAATTTCTACAGAGGTAGCAAGGAGTTTCACTTGACACGCGGGAAATTCACGATTCCGAACCGACTGTAGATTTATGATGCAATTGGGAGACAATCGCGTGTATGCAGTCGATGAACACTGCAAAATTGACAAAACACTGACGTCTTTTAGATCGCAGTTCTGTTTAAAGATCGTTAACACAGAGTATAATAGTACTGTAAGTAATTTGCAAAGACTATTCAACGTGGTCTTTTTTGAGTACACCAATGATTGTATAACAATAAAGGCCAAATGGTATTGGAATGAAGATTGGTCAACTTATAAATATATATATAATAGGAAGCCTCTTGTAATTCACTTTTCCACTGTCCACAAATAATATCAATATTCAAGTTCCGCTTGATAATGGTATTAATTAGTTTCATCAATATTATAAGCCCTTAAAATTCATTCCATACTTTTTTTTCATCCGATAATGCTTTCAATTTAATACCCTTTATAAAAAAAGATGAAAAAATTTATGATAAAATTTGAATGGTTTTATATATTTTGGTAGTATGTATTGTTATTTAATAATAATTATAACAAATTAGTTTTACCCCTATTATGATCAAACTTTGTTCTAAACTTTTCAATCAAAAACACCAATCTATAATTTTTTCATTAACTTGATGGAGTTTTTTGTTTCAAAAGAGTTGACCGTATATATATATATAATAAAAGAACATCAATATTTGTTTGGTTTTTTGTTACGTAAAAAGTAAAGAGGTTTCAGTTGAGGTACTTTTTTTATATATAGTATATAACAGTATAGACGCGCTTGAGTTGTATATATATATACTTTATTATTTTCAGTATTCAATAGCGATGAACACAAAAATGTTTTGTTTTCATTGCTGTTACTTTTAATTAACTTTATATCTATAGCTTTTTTTATAGATTTAATAATAGAGGATGTATTTAGAGTTTTCAGTGTGGATTGATTCTCTTTTGTCTTATTTTAGTTTTTTTTTCCTTAAAAAAAGAAAGAAAAAAACGAAAAACAATCTTCTTAACAAAGTGAAACAAAGTCTTCATGTCAACCGAAAGAATCAGGACCCTTGCACTTTACAAAGCACAATAATTGACCAGGTAATCAATAACGTATTAGTGATTGGAATGATTTAATACCTTATAGCTCCCTCTTTTTGTTCGTGTGTGTATGTGTGTGTGTGTGTGTGTGTGTGTGTGTGTGTGTGTGTGTGTGTGTGTGTGTGTGTGTGTGTGTGTGTGTGTGTGTGTGTGTGTGTGTGTGTGTGTGTGTGTGTGTGTGCATTTCACATTGATACAATCCATTTTATAATATAATGACATTTAATAAAGGCATTATCAAATTATTTTAAGAGCATTTTATAAAAAATAATAATAATAATAATAAAAAGTTTGCATAGTGAAATATAAAATAAAAATTTGAGTCTTACCAATATAGATATATATTATGATGTTTTTTCATCAACTTGCATATAGTATGAATTAATAAATATATTATACATCTGATAAACTTTTTAATTAGATTTATAAACTTTACACATAATACTTCAACATATTTCACTTTGAAATAATTAATAAAAACCCATCTCATTAAAACAGTAAATTAAAAATATGAAAAAATTAACAATATTTCATTTTATTTGAAAGCAGAACATATTTAATTGAAAAAACATAAAAAAATATACACGTATATATAAAACATATTTTTCTAGATTACTTCTATTGATTTTTTTCTCCTTTTTTTTTTTTTTTTTTTTTTTTTTAGAGAAATAAATTTAATATTTTTTGCGCACACTAATAGTTATTATTTATTAAACAGAACACGCTACAGTAAATTCTACGAATTAAACTCCACTGCATATTGAGATAAATTGCATGATTGTAAACTATAAAGTAATACAAAATTGTATAATGTACTCAAAAAAAAAAAAAAAAAAAAAAAAAAAAAAAAAAAAGGCAAATATATGTCATGAATTAAAAGCAGCGTGTTAAATTATAAACTAATATGTGTGTAAATTAAAAGGAATTTATTTTAAAATGTCACTTTTATATATATATATATTATATATATATATATATATATATATATATATATATATATATATATATATTATATATATATATATATATATATCGATGCTTCCGCGTCAAAATAGATTATCTGCACTTTCCACCAGCGCGGCGAACGGAGTATCTGCACTTTCCACGCAGCACGGTGCGTGGTCTAGCGGCCATTTACTTAACATTGCAGATGCTCCACGGTGGAAAGTGCAGATACTCCACTCGCCGCGCTGGTGGAAAGTGCAGATAATCTATTTTGACGCGGAAGCATCGATATATATATATATATATATATATATATATATATATATATATATATATATATATATATATACATACATACATATAGTGAAAGTACAGTGTATTACTTTTTACAGCAGGTTTTATATTGCACTCGCACGCACGAGTTCCTAGCGTTATTACGCTAGTAGTAGTACTTCGGTAACAGATGAAAAAACTGTATAACAGATTGTCTGTATTTATTTAACTCTATACTAGGTGAATGAATAAGAGTAAAAGTTTAATTTATGTTTAAAAATATATTACTTGTAACATTACAATAAAACTATGAATATGGTTTAAACTAATGATTACATGTAAAGGTTATTTCTGGTTTATCGTAAATAACCTATTTGTTATCTATTATTTTGTAAAAGTTAGAGAAAGTGTTATTTATTTTTGTATAACCTTGTTAGTTAGGTTGTTGTTATAGGGTGTGTACGCATGACGTCATTCTGAGTGCATTTCGATGCTCTTCTTGAACAATGAATTACATTGCTCGGCATAAGACAAACGTAGTTTTTGGCTATTTTCTTTGGAAAATTAGCTATTTTCTAGTCATTATTATTTTTCTTGCATACTTGCATATTTCAACCTGTTAACAGCATCAATGCTCTCCAAAAATTTGCGAAGTATTTTTAAACTGGCAAAATGTGCCATTTTCCTATACCAGCCAATGTTATTTAGTACTCACTTATGACGTTGACTTTAACATGAATGAAATCACCCTTTAGGTTGTGTGTTTGTCGAGTGCCAAGTGTAGTAATATAAGGCACTCGCTGATATCATTTTATATAATTGCTAGGAGAATGGTCACTTAAAAATTAATCCTCATAGTAAGAGAGGAAAAGTCTGCGCGGCGACACAGTACTCTCTCTCTCTCTCTCTCTCTCTCTCTCTCTCTCTCAATTTTTTTTTTTTTTTTTGGCTTGCCATATTGTGTTATCGTGCTATACACCAATCCCAGTCCCAGTCAAGACATTGTCTTATCGACAGGTAAGGACTTTCCAATTAATGGAACAGCACACACGGGCCGGCCACGGCCTAAGTACACAGCCCGGCATTCACCATGACAGCCTAGAGAAACCGTGGAAACATCTAGGCAGGCTGGTCGGTGCAATCACATAGTCGGTACTCTATATAAAAAAAATCAACATTTAATCCTCCTCTTCGTTATTTCACTATAAATTTATCTTAATTTATATTATCAAAAATTTGAGGTTCATATTCTAGGAGTTAGTATAAATTTACCTGAAGTAAATTCATACATTTATAATTCTTTAAAGACGTAGAACACCTTGAATAAAAAAAAATAAACTTGCCTTACATCCCAACATACCTAAATATCAACGTTAATGTGGCTGGAGTTATTGATTTTTAATTTATTTTCTATTTACTAAATGACAGATGCGGGTTTATTGAATGGATAATAAAGTAGAAATCACTGACTCCGGTCAAATTAACGTTGATATTTAATTATGTTAAGATGTATGGTAATTTTTTTTTGTTCAAGGTGTTCTACGCCTTTAATAGTTTATTACTAAAATGTAAATAATTTTATTAAATAGCTGGTAAAATATCTGTTCATAGAAATTTAAAAAAATATATATAATTTTAATATATTACTAAAACCATAATGTATGGAATTATGAAAAGGAAAAAAACCTTATAACTTTACCCAAATTTTTGAGCTCTTAAGTTTGATGCATTGTTTTATAATCTTAGCTTTATTTATACATTTTGCTTCGTGAAGTTTTAAAAGAAACTAAAAATTAATTTTATAAGAAAACATAAGCAATAAATCTGCAAACTTAGTATACGTACGTTAAATATTTAATTGAAGTAAATTATGTAACAGTTGATAGTAACTGGTTTAACTGGTATATAGTTATTAGTTTATAACATAGAAAAAAAAATATTATTATACAATATTTGTGTTTATTATTATACAACATCTGCATTTCAATTCCATTAATATTCATACAAATACAATATTAATAAAAGTAAATGTGATAAAATTATTATACAATGATATTAAATTTGAGAAGATAAGAAAGAAAATAATGATCAACATAAAGGCATTTATGCCACTAATGCCTAATTAATATTCAGTGAATACATTCATAGAAATAACAACAGATGGCTTAGATTAACACGAAAAAATATAAAATAAAAAGTATATAATACACTGCAGTAAAGATTAGGGTTGCATGATGAAATAATTTTATTATCTAATTGTTTAACATGAGTAGGTAATTACTTTGTAAATTGGTATTAGCTTAGGGAGGCACTGAGCATTGAAAAGGAAATTTAGATAATAAAAGCACTAAGTTTGGTTTTAAAAACCATGATGTACTGTTATAAAATGTAGGTTTAGGCAAGAATTATTAAAAAAAAAAAAAAAAATATATTATATATATATATATATATATATATATATATATATATATATATATATATATATATATATATATATATATTATATATATATATATGTATAAATTACTTCCAGGTTCATAATAAAGTATCTAGGGAACGTAACTGTGGTACATTTACTTATTCAAACAAAATATGTAACTCATCGTGCTAAAAGCTCTTTTCATATATATATTTTTGTTGGTAAGCTTTCAGTACAATAAATAATTAAATTTATTTTCTGACATTAAATATAATAAATAAAAATTAATCCCACACATTTTATATGTCAAAGTTGAACAAAAACACATACTGTAAAAACATGTAAATACACAAGAAAGAGTATTTGGGATTTGACACTGTCAATTAACTAGACTTAAAAACATAGTTCAGATTTAATGTCAATAGCTTTTGCTTTTCAACGAACTAATCTTAAAGTGCAAGAGTTGTGGACAGGAACTAGCCCCCAAGCCTAGCCGGTCAAGATAAGAAAGGGAAGGAAGGAAGGAAAAATAAGCTCTGGTCTACTCTAATTTCCCTGGGGTAGAAACTTGTCGATTCTAGTATAGGCTACTCACAAGCAAAAGGCTTTGCCTTTCAATGTTTGCCTCAGGTTTAAGTGACCATTCTCTTTCCAATGTACTATATATATATACCAAATATTTTATAACAATTTAATACTCTAATTATTATTTAATATAATAGTTTTATTATAAACCTACAAGGTAATATAATTGAATATAGGCTTTAACTTAATTATAAAATAAACTTTACCGTAGATTTTAATTATAAATTTTAATTATAAATTTTATATATTATTGTTATTAATATTGTTTAAACATTGATTAAAGAAGATAAGAATTTAATTATTTAAACTAGATTAATAATATATAATATTTATGAAATTGTGTATTGGATAAAGTGATTATAGATAGATTTTAATTATTATGTTATCTATTTTTTTACATGAGTAATTTTTATTTGATATTTAACTAATACAAGGAAAGAAAGTATCAAATCAGAATATTGAAAGTAATAAGTTTTTTTTATAAGAATCAAATATTGTTTTAAATATATATACTCACGATTGTGGTAATATATTTTGTAACGTTATTCTTCTGAAAAAAATACGTGGTACTTTATATGGTTAACTGTTATGACAATAATAATTAACCGTGTGTAAAGAAGTAAAAAGATTGGAATATTTTTCCAAATAAAAATGAATTGTAAGTTCATTCTGTAAACTACGTACACACAAATATTGAGCCAGCTTCAACATTTTCCGTTGTTAAGAACACCTGATAATGACGTCATTATCTGTTTACTAACGTTGATATGTATGGTTGATCATTGTTATTTCTTCCTTTAGAACTTTAGACCTAATAAGAATGAACAAAACTTCACACACAAAAAAAAGTTACATGCTCAAAATGTGACTCAATTTATCGGCTCAAAAAACAAGATCAACCAATGAATGTGTTCAATTTTTTGGGGCAGCCAACTATTGTTAATGAGCCTCACTATGCTTTACAGAACAAACTACAATAATAAAAAATATCTAAGATTAAATACACAAAGTTGTATTAACTAATTTTAGTGTTGCTGTTGATAAATGATTTTGTTATCCACATCCGATCAATATCAAAAATAAAGTTTTTTGTTTCAAGTTTGTGTAATTATGATTTTTTAATGTATTATGTCATGATTTGTTCTTCTCTATAGTCAAGGAATGTACAATAATAAATATAAGAACTTTTATTAAACCAGACAGTACATAGGAAGATAGAATTTATAAGTACCTTTGATCTTGTCAGTGTGCACATAGATATATTATAAATATACATAAAGATTAATACAGATAATGAAATGAAAACAAAGAAAATAATAAAACTTTGCACAGAATACGTAAGTTCACTTAGTTATTATAGTCTAGTTAACGATATGAAATAAAAATACTGATATAAAATAAATCACATTAAAAAATACTTTATAAAATAAATTTCTTTGTAAAATGATAAATTTTTATGTCAACTTTCTTTTATTTCATAATGTAAACTAGCCTTTAACTTGTAAGTCTTACTTCAGCAAAGTGTAAAATTTACCATAATATAATAATAATATATCAATAATATATCAATATATAATATATATAATATATAATATATATATATAATATATCAATAATATATTTGTGAAGTCATGAAGATAAAAAAGTTAAGTTATAATAATAATAATAATAATAATATGGAGATTATATATATATAAAAAAATATGTATTTTATACTAGTTTTTACGGATAAGTCACGTATTCATAGATATTCTGAACGCGATGGTTTAGGGTTTGCCTCTCAGCTGGTCAAGACCTGATGGTCGTGATGGAGCGTGCTTCAAATTCATTTCTTCATGTTCAACCAACTGGAAATTACATGCCTCGAATCAAATCCTCATAAATATATTATATAGAAAGAAAATTGCCAGTAAGAAAGAATTTTTTCTTATTTTATAAATATATATATATATATATATATATATATATATATATATATATATATATATATATATATATATATATATGATATTTCTTTTCTTATAATATAACATCGTATTATAAAAATAGCTTAACACAGCATTATCAAAATACTTCTTTTTTTTATTGTTAACTTAAATCAATTTTCACAAAAATATTTTCTCAACTTAACAATTCCTTAGATAAGAAAAAATAAATAAAAAAATATAGTAAAAAGATATTACTTAGAATAAAAAAATATACGTCCTTAAAGGAATAGACCAGAGAAAAACATAAGCACATATATCACAAAACACTTGATGGGATTTACATTATTAACTTTAGTTTGTCTCAAAACCCAACTGTAGCTACTGTAGTGATCAGAACTTTCGATTTATGCAACCCGCACAACATTTTCATACTAATTTTTGCATGTTTCTGACGTCATAAACATGAATACTCACTTAAATTGCATACTTTACAGTATTTTCACGCTCTCTCGTGGGACTCTACTAACATTCTGGTAAAAAATGTCATCAGTTTTGAAGATCCCATTTTGCGTTTATTCATTAAAAAGCACATGTTGTTTTATGTGGTCTATGGCTTTAAGTATAATCTAAAAATTCTATTAGCAATAAAATTTTAAGAATAAACTTTTTCACGATCAATATATTATTTAAAATAAAAGTGGAATAACTTAATCAATTTACTATAACATTTCAAGAAGCACTTCATTCTTTATAAATAAAAAAGTAAAATTAATTAAATATATAAAAGGAGATTTATTTTATTATAGGGGGGTGATTAGAAAATTAATTTTCAATCTCTTACTTGATTGGATTTGATTGATTTTAAAGAAATTAAGAAGACGAAGTGTTTATTGTTGATTTAAACCTCCCCTCTTCATTAGTGTATGAGATAAGGAGAAGTGTTTTAAATCAAGGAATATTATGCTTTAAAACTTTAAACGTTGGATATTTTTATTAATAATATTATAATAGTTTCTTTCATGACGCAAAGAAATACTTCTATGTAGTGAAAATCGTCATTTTTAGTTCATAACTATTTTGTTTTAGCTTAGAAATAACTTTCTTGAAATTTACTTGCTCTTTCTAATGAAACTAAAAACATATTTATATACCAAAATATTTCATGTAATTAATTCCACTATATGGAAGGCAAATAATAAAATTGTTTAAATTTTTTTTTTATTGCAGAACAGTTAAAGGCAATATAAAAACTTTGAACATGATGAAGCATTCTTCACGCTCTAAAGGTTTTCATGAACATTTTAGTTTATTAAATAATACTTCCTTGTTTTAGAAATACTAATGAGGAAAAGTATTGTTTTCTTGTTAATAATCAGTCAAGTATAAATTTATTATACTGTATACATATATATATATATATATATATATATATATATATATATATATATATATATATATATATATATTAGTTATGTGCCTTTCCTGGTTCTAATATTAGTTTGAATTGGAATTTTACAAAATGGAAAACTAATTGCGAAGTCTTTGAGGTTTCACAATGCTAAATGAACAACATTTTTCATATCGTATGAGATAAAGTTGACAACTTTTGTTTTAAATACATAAGTAGTTATACTTTATATCAAATATGGATACTTCCAAAATTTACCTTAAAGTATTTAAGCGTAATTAAATAAATAGCATGGAAGAGTTTAAGAATTCAGGAAAATGGGTGAAAATGTATGTACTTTACAATAATTTCATTTCATCTCTAGTAGCTAGTTTTAAAAGGAAAAAAAGTCAAATCATCCAAAAACACAAAAAAATATAAATGTAATTCAAATTTACTTTCAATAAAAAACATATAAAAGTTTAAATAAAAATGTAACAGATGTTTTGAAGTAATATTTACGTGTATATATATAATCTGATATTTCAATATAAAAAAAGTAAGCTTTGAATATAGATTGAATGCAGTTTTTGTGCAAAGTATTTCCTAGATAGTTGGCTGCTTGCCAAGCAAGTGCACAAATGTAACGTCTGAAAAGTCACTCGATTGGAAACTTGAACAGATAAAACAGACAGTAAGATCGTAATGAGAAATTATTTTCCCCCTCATACAGATAAATATTTTTCTCATATTATAAAAGAGAGAAGCTTTACCCAAGCTTATCATCATTTCTAACTCTTTTATTTTTAACAATGTATCACTTAGGGGGAAAAAAAAGAAAAGAAAAGAACATAGAGTTATTACTATAAATTTTATAAGAGCAAACTTTGTAGAATTGTTAGCAAAAAAAGACACAATAAAATGGAAAATTACATGTACTATCTTTCAGATGATTAATAGTATTTTAATTTTTTATATTTTATATAGTTTATTCCAATAAATGTACTATTGTGCCTATATAAAAATGAGCCAAATCATGAAATATCTCATTCATATATACATACGTTATGAAAATAACTCTTAACAGAGCATTTTAGCGTATATTATACAAGTTAGTGAACAATGCTTTCTATCAGAGGCAAATAATTTTCTATGTCTGGAGGCAACTACTGGTTTACCTTACTTTTAAGTAGGTTTTGAAATTTGAGATGCAATGTTAACCTAACTTGTAAGGCTCATTCCTAACAGCTCTTTCATGGTATTCAAAAGAGAGAAATGTTTTTAGCTCGTCGTTTCAAAAAAAAAAAAAAAAAAAAAAAAAAAAAAAAAAAAAAAAAAGTTCAGTTGATACCTCTACAAGATAAAATCAGTATATATATAGTTGTGTAGTTTTCAATTTTATTAATAATTTAAACAAAACAGTCCTACATAAATCTTCTGTTTAAATATTACGTATTTTGTAGCACCAAAAAGAAGAATTTTTATTTAGCTTCTAGTTTGTTTATTTTTATAAAAATTAGTTCAATTACGTTTCATTGACAAACAAACATGTATTTTATTAGTGTAAGTAACTTGAAGGTCTTGAGGGCTACATTAGAGTATACTTTTTAATAAAGAGATAGAGATAGAGAAAAATACAAACTTGTCCTTTTTTCTCTCTCTCTCTCTTCTTGAGATTTTTTCCTCAACTGCTTTTTAAAGCCTGCTAAGAGCCACCACCAAGACTTTCATTAACGCCTCCTTCTCTCTCTCTCTCTCTCTCTCTCTCTCTCTCTCTCTCTCTCTCTCTCTCTCTCTCTCTCTCTCTCTCTCATCCCTACACCGTATTCACCCTCCAGGGCGTCGAGAAAACTTTGAAAAGCTTTTCCAACTCGCTCCTTTCATGAATTGCGGTGAAGACCGGCAAAGCAATAGTGCTGACGTATTCAACTTAATCTGTTAGTCTGCTTTTCTCGCTGCCTATTACCGCATTACTTTGAATACCATGCCTACTGTTTTTTTATTCTCTTCTCATCTTTTTTCACTTTGGCTGCGTGTGAAAACATTCTCATTTCTTTCTCAATTTCTTTTTGCTTCCCCATTTTCTCTTTTCTCAATAGGATTCCAGGTCATATTATATTATATAGGCCATCATACTTAAATCAACAAATTAAAAAAAGTAATATGTTTTGAAACATACTATAGGTGTTCATCTCAATGCCTTTTTTTTTAACTTTACCGTTATCACTTTAAAATTATCTATATAAAAAAGATATTATAATTACCAACAGCATTATATAGAACTATCCACAAAAATTGTTAGATAATAAAAATTTAAAATTGCTATATTTTAAATTCATTTTTACCTTACATGTTGTATGCACTTAACATTGCATACTGGTATTTTAAAATAAATTTCTTATTATCTAATTAATATTCAAGTTTTTGCATTTAAAAAAAATGAAATTAATAAAATATCTCAACTATAGTTTTAAAAACTTTTTTTTTTTTTTTTTTTTTTTTTTTTGCAAAGGGAAATTACTTTAAACTAAACTGATATATATATTTTTTACAGACTGATAAATAATGTATACCGTTTTAATTGCATTCCATTAACAATTTAAATAATCTAAAAAAAACTGATGATAAATTTTTTTTTGAATTAAATTAATTGAAAAGCACTCATTTAAATATGCATTTGATTCAAGGTACAATAATATTGTGTATGTTAATATATATTATTATTATTATTATTATATATATATATATATATATATATATATATATATATATATATATATATATATATATATATATATATATGTATGTATGTATATTTTTTTTTACATTATACAAGAATTTGTTATTGAAAAACATCCACTTTTACAATTCGCAAGAGGATATTATGCAATAAACAAATGTAATGAGGTCGCTTGAGACTTGGATCGTATACAAGTTCACCGAGATAAAATAAACGTGCCTCAGGGGACATCAATGCAGTAAATAAAATGCATCGAGTCACGTATGCTTTTGTAAAACTATATAGTCGTCTGTCTATATATCAAATAAAAGTAGTGAAATCAAAGTAGTGTATCATTTATTTTATGCCTTAGGTATTATTATCATTATTCACTATACTTTTTTATGACCTAATAAGAAGACTTGTATATGAAATGCAATGAATAATATATGGAATATTGCAATGTTCAGGTTTGAAAAATGTAAAATAATAATGACAAAAATGAGAATTTATAAAAGTTGAAGACAGTAACAGCTACTATATATATGTAATAAGAAGAACATCGAATAATATAAGTTTTTTTATTTTGATATTTTAATGAAGCATGTTCAGATTCAGATTCAAATAGGCTTTATTGAAAAAAACACATTACATCAAATACACAAGTTTGGATTTAAGTCATACGACTCTATAACCAACTCAGTATCAATATGACTCCTGTAAATTATGCTATCTGCTTTACAAATATGTTCAACAATTTGCCTACTGTACAGGTTTTTCTCTTTGGTGAAGAGAACAACAACAAAACTTACGCGTTTTGTGAGACAAGCACCATTTTTTCAGAAGTTGAAGAGGACACTTTGGTGCGCACAAAAAGTGTTGTATGTGTATCCAAGCTGGCATCACCATAGGTTGTAGTGGATACACCGGTAAACTTTGACCCCGCGCGATTATGATTTTAATTTTTTGTGTCATAACAAAAACTCAAAAAAGAGAAACATTTGTCATAAAATTACTTTAGTAGATTACTATCATGCGAGTAATCAATGAAAAAAGTTTAATGCCCTATCTTTATTTGGATCTAATTGGTGACCCATTGTTTAATTTTGAGCACCAAAAAGAGGATTATAATATAATATTAGTTTCTTTTTAAATTCATAGATGCATTCTAAAAATGCAACCAATGCATTTTTTTATGTATCACACATTTATTTTTTTTGCGTTACATTGCCTCAGACTAATGCAGAAAATAATATATGTATATGTGATACACAAAAAAATACATTCGTTGGAATTTTTCTTAACAGTAAAAAAACTCTAAAAAAATATATGGATTGAATATGTACATTTTATATTTATCACATACATACATATTTTATACTTTACGTTACTTCAAACTAATAAACATAATAAATGTGATACAAAAAAAAATCAATATTGCATATTTGTTTTAAGAGTGTACTAAATAATTATGTACGTATAATTTTGAGTTAAAACTGCAGTATCTTTGAACAGTATGTGTTTTATTATTATATCTTAAATAGTTTAAATGCAAGTGGGCAAATCTTTGAGTGCTTTTATTTTTTAGGTTTTTGGTTGGTTTAGTTGTATACCTTATACATCTAAGATTCTTTTTGTGTATTTTCTTTAAGCTGCTCTTTGGAAAAGAAAAACACAATTTCCTTTGGTTCTTTTTATAGAAAATACTTTGCTTTGTGGTAGATTTTGTGTTCTATAGTTTTTGTTTGCTGTTTTTGGTGTACTCGCATGTTTTGTTCTCTCTCTCTCTCTCTCTCTCTCTCTCTCTCTCTCTCTCTCTCTCTTCTATCTCTTTTTTTTTACTGATGTATCTTCCGGTTTGTCTAACACTAAACTTCCGGTGTTGAAAATTTACTTCTGACCTTTCCTTTTTATAATGTTACAAAATTTCAAAGCACAAGCTCCTTGAATTACTTAAACGTACAGTTGCTATTTTTTTTTATATTAGATAATACCTCTTATAATTATACATGCAAAATGAGTTTTTTTAACATTACGAGTATTTTACGACTAATTTGCCAATGAAATGATATATTAAGTATTCTTTATTATATACATAAATATATTATTAATTGTGTTATAATGTTATATATTTTCAATTAAATTTCGCTGTATCTGTATTTTAAGGTTTCTATTTAGAAAGCTCGTCTCTTGCAATTTCTAAACTTGTTTCTATATTCTTTCATGTCATTTGTGATAGTAATAGGAAATTTTAAAACCTTTGCTCATCAGATAAGGTAGAAAACAATTAAATTAATAATCAAAATTCAAATATAAGAATCTGTATTCTAATATTTTGCATATTATCACACCCTAAATTTTTATATTAGGAAGTTTTTATTTCTATAAATATAACTTTGTTTTCTTTACAATTTAAAAGTTTTAATCACATTACCGCAGTATCTCATTTTTCAAATTTCAGTCATTTTATCACATTCCAAACTTCACCGGGTAGAATAGCAATTCATAAAAATGCTGAGATTGTTGAGTAGAAATTTTTAGAATAGAATTTAAAGATTTACAGCTCATTAAAATTAAATATATATAAAAACAATTATCATCAGATCATCAGTCTTTTTTCTTCATAGTATATTTTCTTTTAAAAATAGTTACGTGTTTAAAAAGGAAAAACAATGAGTAGAAAAGTCATGCAATGTAAAGTGTTATAATTTTATTACAATCTTTGACAAGTTTGACTAGAATAAAAGTGCTGATCTAGTAAAAAAGTTTTTGTTCGTCGTGTTTCTCTCTCTCTCTCTCTCTCTCTCTCTCTCTCTCTCTCGCTCGTATTTCTGCGTCGTCAAGTCTATATATGAAGCTTATTGTCTTTTATCAAAACTAGTTTTATCTTTGCTTTCAGAAATAAACCAGCAATAAATATAAGACAAAAGAATTCTTGTACGTGTATTTCATCCAACATTAATAGCGAAGGTGCTTTTAATCAAATGAAAAATATCAAGAAAAAAAAATAGAAGTAATCACTTTAAAAACTTCAGCTCTTTATTATTATTATAATTTAAAGATTATAACACCTACATTATATTTATAATGTAGCATTGTTTATAAAATAGTATTATATTATACTTATTTGAATAACAGTTATTTATTCTTGTTATTTTTTTATAACTTTTTCTCCTTTTTGCAGTTGAAAGCATCTTTGGTTTTGACTACTCTCTTTAAGGTACTACTTTAGGGTAGCGATGTTGTCGTAAAATTTAATTTAATATCACTTTTTAGGTTCATAATGAACCAAGGAACAATTATCTATACTCCAAAAAGTTTCGGCTCAAATCAAATCTTCCGCAAATTAGCATTAAAAGTCGTTGGGTTACGCCCCCTTTAACACGTAAAACATACAAAACTTCAAGCTCCCCGTGTGCAAAATTTTTCTTGATCAACTTCTCAACAAAAAATACTAGTGTGTTCTATAGATCAAGTTTTAATGAATTTGACTTTTTAAACGATTTTTACGAGACATTTATAGAGAAAAGAATTAATGAAATTGGCATATTCAAATTAACATGGGTCAAATTGCGATAATTTTTTTCTCGGCAAATTCGTTCTAGAAAAATCTGAAAAATCATTTTTCATTAAAAATCAACACGAAGAACACGCTAGTATTTTTTTTAATCGCTGAAAAAAAAAATTGAAGTGGGTCAAAATTGGGGTCCAAATATAGATTCATTAGCATTAGGGGGCGGGGCATTTGCGAAACTTTGACGCTCTGTTGTGACAAGAGTTTTTAAGATAGAATTTTTTTGATTTCATTTTTGGGTACACCAGCCTGAACTTCATTCAAAGTCATAATAAAATATTTTCACTCCTACCCTAAAGTAGTACCTTAATGTTTTTTTTTTTTCTTTGGCAATAAAAACTATTATTTATTTATAATTTTTCTTTTATATATTTTCATTCATATATTTTTTATTTATTTTCCTTGCTATTTATTAAATAATTAGTAATTTATAAAAAGGGCTGATAAAATTTAGTGTAGTGTAAACAAAAATTCTCGATGGTATATAAGGAAAATGAATTTTATAACAAATTTCTTAATTTACCAACACTTAAGGATTTTTTTCCTCCCGTAATTACCTCTTTGTTGCGCGTGCTCTTACATACAAACTTACGATTAAAGAACACCACTTTGCTTGAATATAAACATTTAGTAAGTAAGGGAGTATTATTTTATTTCCACTTGCTATGTGTTCAACTGAGTCGCGAACTTATTGTACCTGCCGTGCTATACCATATCACGGTAAAGTTCTGATTCCTTTGTTTAACATTCTTTAAGCCGATTCGTCTTCGAACCTTCTCAAATTCCACTCCTTTTTTTTCTGTAAGATTTTTTATTCTTTTTTTCTTATATTAAAAATAGAGCTGGGGGAAAAAAAAACTTTCTTCCTTTCTTATTTAAAAGGATTTTTCTGCTAAGTATTGATGACGTTAAATCAGTAATGGATGTTAATGCAAAATTTTAAACGAGTGTATTGACCGAGAGCAAACATCGTTATTTTATATCCCTTTGAACGTATATAATTTTTATACTTATATACTTTTTTTTAAATGTAAACACAAATAACTTTAATGATATTCGAAATCGATATTTGAACTTTTTTCTGAACTTTAAAATATTTTTTATGGTACCAACAGCTTATTATTATTATTTTTTACTAATCCCAATAAACTAAAAACCATTAAAAATTTATGTTCGTAGTTTTTTTTTTAATCATGTTATTTAACCAGCAAATCTAACTGCAAAAAGCTAAAATTAAGTAGTGTTTCTTAAGGGAGTAGGGGACTGAGGTTTGCCATTAGACTCAAACTTTTCTAGTTAAAAAAATCTGAAATTTTGCAAAATGATACTTCAGCTTAAGACAGTTTCAAATATATAAAATTTTTGGGAAGTCACTGTGCAAATTAATTTTATATGATTTTTTGAAATTTTAAGACCATAAGGCCCAATGTTAATTTCAATAATTTTTTTCTTTTTTTTTTCGAGACGAGCAAACATGAAATTTTTTATTTTGGCTAGGTGCGACCCTTAGCTAACAATGACACCAAATTTAGACCCAAATCACTTCTAGTTTTTAAGATACAAGGTCGGTACCCTACTCCCTAATAAATAAAGTAAAATTATCAACTTACATTAATTTATTCTATAACATAAATGAGATAGGTTATGAGACAGTTTTGAATCCATAAAAAGTTTTGACAATTTCATCAAATAATAAAATTTTAGTATACAATCGGGAAAAAAAGTTGACAAATAGTGTATCAATATGCTACTTTTTATCTTACTAAACCTTGAATATTATTTCTGAAACCGAAATAGTTGTTTATTATCATTTAAAAATAAATAAAATAATTAATATTAAAAGAAAGAAAGAAATTCAGTGTGAAAAAGTAAAATATTTTCTCAAAAGGTATTCTTTATATCATATTTAAAGACATAAAAAAATATATATATAATAAAATTAATATAAAAATAAAATATTACACACAATCTAAATAAATAAATATTATATATAAATATATATATATATATAATAAATTATATAAATATTATTATATAATTTCAATAAATAAGTAAATAAAAATAGTTTTTCTTCATTTTATTCAAATTTTCATATATGATTTAAACGTTTTAAAACTCCTGTAGTATGGAACTTTATTTTGGCATTTAATTAGTGTAACGTAATACCTCATGATCCTAAAAATTTGGCTACGATATAATATACCATTTTTGAGTTAATTAAGAGAAAATATTTAAGTTCGTTCATTAAACTACACACAAATATTGAGCCAGCTACGATATATTTCCTTTGACCAGACGTCATGACGTCATTATCTGTTTACTACGTTTATATGTATGGTTGATCAATGTTATTTCTTCGTTTAGAACTTTAGACCTAATAAAAATATTAAAAATGAACGAAGCTTCACAAAAAAAAGTTCCATGCTCAACATGCGACTCACTTTTATCGACAAAGAATAAGATCAACCAATGAATATGGCTAATTTTTTTCTGCAGCAAATCTCTAGAGGAGCCTCACTATATACTTTACAGAACAAACTTTGATATCGTGCATTTAACAATGAGTTAAAGTGCTAGCATATCACAGAGCAGGTATGGCTACTTCAGCCACTCAGATTTAAATACTTTTTCGCGGCAAGTGAATGAAAGTTGAGAGAAGCAAAATAATGTCTTTAGAACATCCTCTATATAAACAATAAACTATATACTGCAGTATGTAAGAAAAGTGAATAAAAAATAAGTTATTAAATTACTTATATATATATATATATATATATATATATATATATATATATATATATATATATATATATATATATATATATATATATATATATATATATATATATATATATATATATATATATATATATATATAATATGAATTTAAATAAATTAGCTCACACGTATAAAGTGATATATTACAGGTATGTGAGATGATTACATAATAAACATGTACAAAAACAAAGAAAATGTAAATTATTATACATATATAACAAAGAAAGTAGCTAGCTAGTTGGTTGGCTACATTTCAAGCCAAGTAAGACAGTCAGTCATACTAATTTCACTGTAAAGAACGAAGTGTCATTGTTATAGAACAGAGAACCGTGTCAATTGCCACTTTGCCACCACTTTAACAAAACTTTCAGAACAAACTTCTTCATATAATATTTGAGTTTTCAAAATGACAAATGTCAAAACTCACTTTTCTTAAATTTTAAGCATAAGAATTGAATTAAATTTTATATATTAAAAAATTATCTTACATTAAAAAGTTAATTTTTATAAACAATAATAAATGGTTTTTATTACAAGGCCAAAAAAGGTACATACTTACTTACATGGTTCTCTGACTTATTTATAATTGGTTTAATTTAATTTATATGAACGGTGACGTTAGTTAATATTCTAAACATTAAATCTTTATAAACTTAAAAATATTTTTATATCTATAGTTAATTTACCTAGAAATTGTCATAACATTATATGTATATACGGTTATTTAATTTTAAAGCCATTCTCCAGACCTAAGAATATGCATTTTTATATCATTGAACACATAATGGAACCTTAGAAACTGGTGTTAAATTTCACCAGGACCTAAACGTAACCACGCAACAGAGCAAGAAAAAATTGAAAAGTGTGCATTTCACGGCCACCATGACGTCACAGTGGCTGCAGTGAATAAGATATTGTACTGCAGGTTGCATTTAAGCTGAAATTTTTAATTTTCCTTTTTAGTGTTGAATTGAGTTTTGGGTTCGAAATAAATATATTTTTATAAATCTATTTTGTGTTCAATAAAAGGCAAGTTTCTAGGTTTAAAGATGCTTTAAATTTGCAGAAAAAAAAGAAAAGGTCATTATTATTTTGTGTTCCATTTTATTTTAACGTAGCTCACAAAAATACGGTTTCATTGATCTTTAATAAAGAATAAAATATTTAATAGTATTATTATCTATCTTGACCTTTTTATTACCAAGTAAGCCTATAAAAAAAATAACTTCAAGGTATTCATACTTTTGACAGTAAAATTTATTACATAGAATACCTGTGACGTCACAGTAGTAAAACTAAAAAATATTTTAAGTTAGCTATACAAAAAGAGAATAACAAAAATATCACTAAAAAAAACATTTATATCATTTAATAAAACTCTATATTAAAAATTATCGTATTATTTTGTTGATATCATAAAATAATATTATACAATCCTCGTTTTTTAAAGCCATATTAAACTAGTGACGTATCGTTTATATTTTATGTAAAAACATTATATAGGGATAACAAGTTAGAGGATTATAATATTACAACTTTACACATTGTAATTCCTACCACCTACTGTGTTCATTTCTACCTGAGGAACTTTTCACGTATTTGTTAATTATATAATGTGAATTCAAAGAGTGCACCCATTGGTTGATCAATTAAATTTACATACTTTAAAATTTTATATTTATAAAAAAAAAAATCGTGCATGTTTTGTTAAAGGAATATACCAGAGAAAAACATAAGCATTTATATCACAAACCAGTTGATAGGATTTACATAAATAACATTAGCTTGTCTCAAAACCCCAACTGTAGCCCCGTAGCAGTGATCAGAAAATTCAATTGATGCAACCCGCACAACATTTTCATACTAATTTTTACATGTTTCTGACGTCATTAACATGAATTTTCACGCAAATTGCATACTTTACAGCTTTTTTACGCTCTCTCGTGGGGCTACATTAACATTCTGGTAATAATTGTCATTAGTTTTGAAGATCCCATTTTGTGTTTATTCATTCAAAAGCACAATATGTTGCTTTATGTGGTCTATGGCTTTAACAACTTTAAAAAATTTAAAAATCTCTTTTATAATAATTTTGATTGACAGAGAAACTTTCAAATAGTTTATTAAAAATACGCAAAGCTGTTTACGCTTCTCTCACAAGTTATACGATAGTAAAATATGAAAGTCATAAACTTTATTTTACATATTTTAAGTTTTTGAATGCACATTTCATGCATGGTATAATTTATTTATTATGTGATATATAAATTGTTTTTATCAACAAACATCATCGCACAGTCTGTTGGTATTCAGTCTGTTGCCTTTTTTATTTCATTATTATTTTTTTATACCAAGTAAAAAAAAGAGAGAGAGAGAGAGAGCAAACGAGTGAAGTTTAATCACAGACCAAATTCACTTTGTAAACATCAGCAAGTGTTTGTGCTACTCAGTTTTGTAAATGTCAAATATTAGATTAGCTTTATATAACTAAATTTATTTACATCATATGTAACATTTTTAAAAGAAGAAAAAGTAACTATGTATATATAAATTATTTTTTTAAACACGAATTGCTGTTGTTTTTTCTTCTAAATGCTATAACTATTATATGTACTTTTTTTATATGAACATTAAAAAGATTTGCTAAAAAACATATATTGTAAATAATTTTTTTATGAAACATGTTCTTTTAAATTCTGTTATTTGCTGTTTCCCGGAAACATTTTATTTAAAATATTATAACAATGTTTAATTTTTTATATATATATAAATATTATTAGTTTTGATTTCAAATATTTTTGTTTTTACGTTGAAATGACACTATTATACTACAATATTTTTAATGATACTTTAAAAAAAATTGAGTATAAACTTTATAATACATGTCAACACAAGGATAAAAATAAAATGTATAATATAATAACTAAAAGTTCTATATAAGGTATTGCTATATTTTACAAGTTTTTATTTATTATACAACATAATTTATGCTCTGTTGTATAAAAATTATGTTGCATAGCGTAATATGTTGTACTGTACAGCGTAATTATTTTTATTATTTCAAATTAGCAATCCTTACATCAATTAATCCTTAATTAATTACACATCCTTGCGCTTTGTCGCCATGTTTGTGGTGCCTACTGCATTGTACAGCATAGGGGAAACATCCTTTATTCTCATTTTTAACATGAAAAGAGTTTATTTCAACTAAACGAATTTTTCTCATATTCGTAGAGCTTATTAGGAGCTAGAAATTGACCAACAAAATGGTGGCTCTGAAATATGAGTGCAACCGGTCTTTTGCCTGCATACAGTATCATTATTACAGTCAAGTGTCAAGTAATTTATAAATAACTACCAATGATGGAAATTTTTAATTTGAAAAAGAACGTAATGTTACTTTTTAGCAAGAAGGATTTTTGTAATCCAACTTGACATTGTATATTGTGGAATTAACGGTTATGACGTCAATAAACAATAACAATCCAAGGATAAAAACGTACATGATGTCACAAATGTTAAAATCACAAGGAAATAAACTTCAAACTTGTTAGTTGTAAACCTCAAATGTTCTATTTCATCGTAAAGCCATAGACCACATAAAACAACATGTGCTTTTTAATTAATAAACATAAAATGGGATCTTCAAAACTGATAACAATTTTTACGAGAATGCTAATGTAGCCCCACGAGAGAGCTGGAAAAAATTGTAAAGTATGCAATTTGTGTAAATATTTCTGTTTATGACGTCATAAACAGGCAAAAAGTAGTATAAAAATGTTGTGCGGGTTGCATAAATTGAAATTGTATGATCACTGCTACGTATAGCTACAGTTGGGTTTTGAGACAAACTTAAGTTATTTATGTCAGTCTTATCAAGTGTTTTGTGATATAAATGATTATGTTTTCTGCTGGTTTATTCCTTTAACGCTTATGACGTCACTTACTTTTTATCGTTAGAATTCTTACGCTTCATAATTGTTAATTCTTCAATACTAAAAGTAAACAAAAACTATGGACAAGCTTTTCAACGTTTATATTTATAGAGTAGAGTGCATAATTGTATAATATATCAAAGCAATTGAATCGTTAAGCCGAAAATTATTATTGTATATAATATCATATTATGTATTTTATAATTAAATTAAATTTATAATACAATATGAAGATCAAAGCCTTATATATATAATATAAGTTCTACTTTCAGCAGCACAACAAGCTTCTCATTTTGTAAAGTTGCAAGGTATATGAGCTTGAATTATATCTGACGGACTCACGGGAATTTTAGTTAGCTTAAGTTGAGAGAGTATTTAATTAAACTATCACTTTCTGAAAACTATATATATGCTTATATATCTACAAGTAAGTTGTCAACCTTGACAAGGATCACTTATTATTTACACTCCAGTGAATATAAAGTATCCTCATGTGTGTTTACATATACGCATATACTTTATCATTTAAAATAGTATTATGTAGTTAAGAGTCATGCAACAAAATATGCTATAGGCAAGTTTAAAATTATTGACAAAACTATAATATTATTTCTAGTCGTATAAACACTTTTAAATACTTTATTATTAACTTTCATTTGATTTAAAGCTATATTAAAGTAATAGACCAGAGAAAAATAAAAGCATTTATATCACAAAACACTTGATGGGACTTACATAAATAACTTTAGTTGGTCTCAAAACCCAACTGTAGCTCCGTAGCAGTGATCAGAAAATTTGATTTATGCAACCCGCACAACATTTTTTACTAATTTTTGTATGTTTCTTACGTCAGAAACATGAATAGTCACGCAAATTGTATACTTTACAGTATTTTCACGCTCTCTCGTGGGGCTACATTAATATTCTGGTAAAAATTGTCAACAGTTTTGAAGATCCTATTTTGTGTTTATTCAATAAAAAACACATGTTGTTTTATGTGGGCTATGGCTTTAAACAACGGTGGGAAAATCATTCATATATTTCATGACTTTAAACCTCTCCTTAACTCCACAAACTGGGGTTTAAATTAGTATAAAGTATGTAACTTCTAATATTCATGACGTCATCAGAATTTAATTTATTATTATTTTTTTTTATTTATTCATTATGATTTGCTTATTACAATTTTCTTCTCAGTTTGTGGAGTTCAGAGAGGTTAACGAATATAATACACGGAAAAAAATTACTACCTATGGCAGGTACATGAATTATGTATTTTGCAATAGGTTCACTTTAATTTGAAACAGGTAGTTATAAACTACAATACCACTTTATCTAAGTGAGTCACACCTTTATTGTAGCATATTACACCTGCATTAGGTATTATTGTAGTATAATAATGCCTATGTGCTAGTTATATGTCTACCTAATTGCATTTACAGGATATAATACCTGTTTTAGGTATTAATATTTTTCCGTGAGTATTTTTTCAAGTGATGGTTGTAGCTTAAAATTCATTAATGAAGAGAAATTTAGGTTTAACTACATTTGAATTTAAAAGTATTAAACAACATTAAAATAGGAATACACTTTTCATGTTTGAGACCAGCAGAGTATTAATCTTATTAGATGCTCATGTATTACAATGCATATTTTGTACTGAAATATAGGTAACAATAATTCATATTTTGCAGTGCAGATATAGTGCAAAGTAGTAAATGGCGTGTTTTTGCCCTTTCTGGTAATTGGCTAAAGTACATCACCAATTCGTCACCTCAGAATAAGAATGTCGTATCTGCAAAAAAAAAAATTGATGCAATTCTGAGCCTTATTTATTATCAACATAAGGCTCAGAATTGCATCAATTTTTTTTTGCAGATACGACATTCTTATTCTGAGGTGACGAATTCTTATGGTGATTAAAAAAAATTAGATGTGAAGTTCATTAAATTTTGTACTATTTAATATTATTTTATTTTATTTGTCTGGCCAATATATATTACTTTTATCTATATTCTAAGTCACGTATATACGACGTTAATATTAAAAAAAAACTGCAAGACAATATACTTAAACGTCATCATAACTTAGTGTTTATTTCAGTAGATTATTGTATTGTGTTTTCATTTTAAATTAATCTAATTCAAAAATATCAAATACTTGAGTTTTTATTGTCAGTATGGTATAAATTTATATTTTTAATTTTATTTGTAACATTTTGTTTTTCTGTTGAGTAAATAATGTTCATTGTTATACATTTTATCTTTAAAGTCTAATTTTTAAATTTATTCACATGGTCAATCTCCACGAACCCTTTATTTTTAAAATATAAAAAACAACAAATCAATGGAAAACCCCTTTGCTTATTCTTCTGTAAATGATCTATTTATATAAAAAAAAGCAAGCAACAAATAATTTTCCGCTGTCCTATGTAATATCAACCATATTTCACGATAGCATTTTTTTTCTTTTGCAACCATATGTCAAAAGAATTATTATTCATTTTTGTCATTGAAAAAATAGTCATTAATTTATGACAAAAAGATGTATGAAATATTTGTTTTTGATATATAAATACACATATTGGCCACATCATTTACTACCATTATTAACAATAGTATAAAAATTTTCCTCTGTATGCCATCTGTCACATATTGCTTTCTATTTTATACTTTCTCTTTACATAGTGCAAAATTTGATAATTAATTATAAAAATGTACAAATTGTAAATAATAACATTTTTATATTATTTATCATATTATTATTATTTTCTTTTTTTATTTTTTTTTAATCATCGTATGATGTTTTTAATGTTTATTATAAAACATGATCCATTTTTTTCTTTCATATTCGCAAATTAAAATACTGATAAATAATAATGTATTTAGAATTTATACGTATACGAATAAATAGAAGAAATTACATGAATCTGTAGGTGTATTATATTTAATTGTAAAAGTTGTGTTATAAATTTTAAACTTTTTTTTCTTTTTTACGTTTTACGCAAGGATAGTTTTTTTTTTTTTTTTTTTAATTATCTAATTTAAAACCATACCAATTCAATTGAAATTAATTATATAATCTTTCATATCTAACCACCAGTAAAACCAAACTTTAACATTACGTTAAATATATCAAATCTATTTGATATAATTGTTGTGGTATTAAAACTATATTAATTATAATAGAGTATTAACTTCATAGCATATATATGATTGAACAAGTCATAACGAAAATGAAAATGTATAATTAGAATGCTTTAAATTTTCTATTGTATTTTATGTGGTATTATATGAAGTCTACATATTGAAATTGTTATTAAAATGAAGCTATATAGTCAGTCGCTCTGCTCATTGAATGTAGAAACAATCAAAAACTTTTCCAATATTAATACATACGTTATTATTTTTACACTATCTTATTAGCACACCTAAAATAATTTGTTGAGAAATTATAGAAAGATGATAATAAGAAGCTTGCTGGTAAGACTAACTTTTAAAACCGTTAAAAAAATCATTTTGATTTAAGACGGTGGGGGACCAACTTGGACCGAAGAACTATATTTTCTCAATAATTTTTTGTACAGTCGAAGACAATTAAAAGGTTACAATTTAAACGTGATCTATATTTGCGCGCTTCAAAACTTTATGTGAAAACGAGATTCTCGTGCCACTAGAGGCCACCACAATCGGTTACGTTAGAGTTCTCTTTCAGGTGAGCTTCTTGGCGCTTCTTGGTTGCTTGGCTGGCAAACCAAACAATCCTCGAGTTGCACACTTAAGGCCAAGGCAGCGGTCGTTTCTTATCGCAATTTAGGCTCCGCCCCTGGGATAGCGTCCATAAAGTTAGCACAGTCCAAGCTCTTATCGCTGCGATAAGAAAAGGGATAAGAAGGACCGCTGTCCTAGGCTTTATACGCACGTCGCTCTCCGCACCTCCACATCATTCTCTCTCTCTCTCTCTCTCTGTCTCTCTGCCATTGTGACAGCAGACAATATTGAACACGTTTTCTTCTCAAGCAAATGCGCAATATCAGTTTTTAAAAAAAGTAAAGAAATAAATCTCCTAGTTTTTTTTTCTTTTATTGAATTGAACATTTCTAAGAAAACATGAAATATATGACTCATTTATACGTTACATTCGTTAATATATATATTATATATTTTGATTTTACTATTCGAAAAAAAAGATAAAACATACCCATGCATCTCAAACTCACTGCCAAAGCAAGTTACATACTTCATACTTCATACTAGAACATGTTTGGACATAAAGTCTGGATAAAATTCTATTTATTAGGTAGCCTTTACCTTAAATATCAAATTGATATTTTAAATTTCAAGCAAATGTATAAATAAATAAATATGCACACAAAAATTAATATATAATAAATAAATAAAACATATATTAGGAATTTATATCGTTGTGATTTTAAATATTCATTGAAATAACTTTCTTTCTATTTTTTTTTCAATATATTTTTTATTCTATGCATTTGCTTGAGAAGAAAATATTATTTAATATTGTCTGCTGTCACAACGGCAGAGAGAGAGAGAGAGAATGATGTGGAGGTTTGAAGAGCAAAGTGCGTAAGCGTGCAACACGACGATTGTTTGGTTTGCCAGCCAAGCAGCCAAGAAGCTCACCTGAAAGAGAACTCTAACGTAACCGATTGTGGTGGCCTCTAGTGGCACGAGAATCTCGTTTTCACATAAAGTTTTGAAGCGCGCAAATATAGATCACGTTTAAATTGTAACCTTTTAATTGTCTTCGACTGTACATGATTTAGTTCCAATAAAACAAACACTATAATTTTCAAATAAAACCAAGTAAATTTTAAATATATTTTTTATACCAAAAAAAAATATATATAGTGATATTTTTAATTGTAAAAAAGTTTCTAATTTGAAAAAAATTTCTCGCTCAAATTTAAATTTCCACATTTACATGTTATCTTTAAAGTGTAATAACTTAAATATTTGATCGTGTTTTCACATGTTTGATATAACTAAGTTTTTAAGTAACATTCTTCTTTACTTTGTGTTATTACTATTATTCGCAACCGTCCTAGTTTGCGAGATATCAGTCGGTCACCTACCCCCTTAATACATTCTGGAGCCAAGATATAAATGTACACACGACTATGTTAATATATTTTACCATTTAAATTCAACGCGTAATTTTCTCATAAGAATTGTATTGCAAATTTAGTGCAAGTTTTTGAATAGTAAAATATTTTTTAATGAAAATAGTTAAGTATCTACAGAAATTATGTTTGGAACAATTAAATGTGAGGAATTATTATTATTATTTTTTCCTATGAATGTTAATTGTATAAAGTCTAGCATTAAGTTTAATTTAAGGATTAGTATTAAGTGAAACTGACGAGTCGAATGTAGTGTAACATTGATATAATATAAGTGGGTTTGTACCTTTTTTGGCCTCTAATAAAAACCATTTATTATTATTATTATTATATAATGTTACTGTAAACTCCCTATGTCTAATAAATAAATAAATATTATCACAATCGTGTGTACTGTACTTCAAATTGATGGAACATGCAAAAAAATTAATACTAAAAAAGTAATAGGTAGACATATAACCTATAGAACACAGGTATTATTATACTACAATAATACCTAATGCAGGTGCAATATGCAATAAATATGCAATAAAGGTGTGACTCACTTAGATTAAGTGGTATTGTAGTTTTATAACTACCTATTCCAAATTCAAGTGTACCTATTGCAAAATACAGCATTCATGTACCGTACCTGCCATAGTTAGTAATTTTTTTCCGTGTCAAGTTTTCTAAAAAAAAAACTATTAGCAGAAAAATTCTGAAAATAATTTCATAAATATTTTATATCAAAAATTCTTTACAACTTGATTTTAAATAAGAAACTTAATCACATCCGACTTTTTTTAAAAATAAATATTCAAGTATATTTACGATTAGGCATAATAATAATGTCCTATATTATAGACGTTATGAACACAAACAAAGTAAACTTAATCAATAAATATATTAGATATTTTTCTTAATAAGGTATTTCAATATTATATTCTATATACGTATAATATAACTTAATGCATCAGTAGATATTTCAGTTAATAATAATGAGCTAACGTATAAGAACAAAGGTGAATGAATATTTGAGTCAAAGTTTCAAACTTTTGTGTTTGTCGTGTGGCTTTAAACTTGACGTAATATACGTCATAATAAAATATAAAAATGTTTTGTAAATTTAATGAGCTTTCTCTTTTACTTTATCAATATATTATAATTATAATGTTGAATATATGTGTGTATATATATATATATATACAATACACACATATTGCTATATATATATATATAATTTAAACAAGAGTTTCAAAGTATTAAATTATAATATTAATAGACTACAATGTAGTGAAAATAGTTTATATTTAATGGGAATTTTTTTATTTAATAATAATAAGCAATAGTAATTAAAATCGTAGTTTCATTTTTAATTATATGTTATTGATTTGATATAAACAATTTAATATATATAATATAAACAATATTTTATTATATACTGACGTGGGAGTAAACTATAACATACATTTTTATTTTAGAATTATAATATCGATGCTTACCCGTCGAAGTGAATGAACTACACTTAATGAATTTTGTTTAAAATGACCAATCTACAAATTCCAAGTTCTCCCATCTAGTTGCCCTGTTAAAATGCGTAGAAGCGCCAAACGTAGATCGGTCATTTTGAGTGAAATTTGTAAAGTGTACTTCGTTCATTTCGACGGGTAAACATCGATTTGTATTCAGTTAGAATACTTGCGTAGGTAGGAGTCTTAATTACCCTATTAATATTTTTGTATAATGAGTAATAGTTATGAGATATGAGAAATAATAAAAAATGAAACGAATTATATTGTGCTTGCTTATTGTGTAAGATGATCAGTGTGTACATTTCAATGAAACTATAGAACCTTTATGTTTATGTAAAAAATATATATATCTATTATTTTTATGGTAAGGGTTTTGTATATGATGGGGCTTTCATGCCGTCACAATACCTTAATAAAGTTATTATTATTTGTTTTTGTAATTTGTACGGAATTTCTAAGTAGGACTTTACGGAGTTATAAGTTTGTTCTGTACAGTATAGTGAAGCTCTATTACAATGATTGGTTGCCCCGAAAAAAATAGGTATATTCATTGTTTGATCCTGTTTTTTTGAGCTGATAACAATACGTTGCTGTTATGTTTATTATTATTATTTTAAAGTTTCGTTCATTCTTCTTAAGTCTAAAAGTCTAAACGAAGAAATAGCAATGATCAACCATACATATCAACGTCGTAAATAGGTAGTAACGTCATGATCAGGTGTTCTTAAACGGTTCCTGGTGTCAAAAAATGAAACCAAAAATGTAAAAATCATGAGATGGGACCATTATTGTACACATATTATATCCTTCAACCCTTCTGTAGCCTCACAAACTGGGGTTGAAAAACTGTAAAGTATGCAACTTTAAGAATTCATGACGTCATCAATTCCGGGTCTACAATAGAAATTGTAGCGCGGGTTGCCTACTTTACAAGTCTTTTCCCTAGTTTGTGAGAATACTGAAGGGTCAAGGCACAAAATATGTGTATTTATAATAATCCTATCTCATAATTTTTCATAGAGAAGAAATTTGTTTTTGAGGCCAGGGGTTCTTTAACAAAGGAAAATATCGAAGCTGACTCAATAATTGTGTGTAGTTTGCAGAACGAACTATATATTTTTTAATGGTGTCTGATATATAAATATCATGAGGTCATAACTATTAATAGTGAATAGTATCAATCAACAAGTTTTCATTGTTTATTGCGCATGAAAATTGTGACGTCACGTGTCACTTATCATCAATCACAATGTATTTATAATTCCTACCATGGCACAGTTGATTTTGTTCCATATGACGTCACATTTACGCACAATGCCATCTTGAATAACGCCCAACCACCAATTCTCTAACGATTAATATCTAAACCATGGGTCATCA